>CADEHL010001047.1:985970-1185155 GCA_902827135.1 Harpagifer antarcticus | reverse complement strand
CTCTCTTCTCGCTATCTCTCTATCTAGATCTCTCTCTCTCTCTCTCTCTCTCTCTCTCTCTCTCTCTCTCTCTCTCTCTCTCTCTCTCTCTCTCTCTCTCTCTCTCTCTCGCTCGTTCACTCAAACTAAATGCGCTCGTGCCACACACACAGAGCCGAGCTTGAATTAAACACCCACAAGTACTTGTACTGCAGCATATTATTTTCGATTCAATCATTTTTCAAATTATGAATTTCACATAATATAAAAAAAAGACATACATTTCTTGGAGTTGCTAGGCCAAATGTTGGTGTTACTGTAGCAACTCCAAGCTACCGCTTGATATTAAATATTACAATGCTAATTAACCAATTCATTTGCTGATTTCAAACATTTAATTATGCAATTATCCCAGTTTGCATTAGTCCTATATATGTTTCCTAGTAGTTCTTTTCCACACAAAAAAGTATGCAAGTTTTAGACACAAAACCCCAAGGCTCTCCCTTTGTATTTCCTTCATCTTTCGATCAAGCACTATAACATTTTTCATTCTGAATGAATACCCTTCATAGCAAAACAGCACTCTTTTTCAGTTGATTTAAGAGCCTGCTATATAACTCCTATCATCATCAAAACTATAAAAAGGATTTGCAAAAGGATTTGCTTGAGTGAATGCACTGTACCTCTGGACTCTACCCACCAAAAAGAAGAGTTATTACGTCACAGCGTATACTTCAGCGGAATATCAAAACAACGGCCCGTGGTACAAAACGCATCAATGACATTTATATAAACACCTATCATGACAGGGCACCCGCAGCCAATTAACAATTACAAATGAATTAAGTCAAAACGGCGGCCCACATTGAAAATGACTTAGGCCTACCTTTGATGATCAAATCACTTAAACACAAAGTCCATCTTTCTGTCCTTTTGGATGAAGCACTTGATGGCGGGGTCATGCAGCTGATCCTTTGCCACTCCATTTTATCATTGTAACTCAATCTTGAAAATGACTCGGTTAATAATTTCGCAACGATGTCATCACTATCACTGACATGAGCCATCATGAACAAACTTATGCTAATCTACGATCATAAATCTTTCGATTCGATTTATGATTCGGAAATAATAAAAGTAGGGTAGACATGTGGATATTATCCGGCTGAACAAAACGTGCATTTATCTAACAGGTTCGTTCCACAGACCTTATTTGGAGCTATTGTCCAAAATCCTATGGAGAAATCCCATTGTATTTTTGTCGAGGTAACCCGAGCGCAGCTTACTTCCGGGTTTTAGGACGCGTCACTGCACCACTCTATAACACACATGCTGTTACGTTCCCTCTTTGCTAGGGGTAAAAAAAGGGAAACAACACGACCAGTTTGTAATTGGTATTGGTTACCGGTGGGTTTATTTATGACAGCAACTGAACAAAACAATAATAAACACACGAACAGCCTGGACCAACAACGGACCAAACTGTTAGGGGTTAACAACACAGGACTCCAAAAGAGAGTTGCACAGTAGGCTACAAAAGAAAGAACGTACCTCACTTCTAAAGTGGAACAACACACTAAACAAAAGGAGACTGTGTGGATACACAGCTGTTGCTGGTCAACCGGTGCTAATCACCGGGGTCTAAGCTGTTTCACAATGTCACTAATCTAAATGCGGGTCTACAGGAGCTAAGCAACCTGGGTCTACGCAACACACAAACCCTACACTAAATACAGAATACCACGACACACTGCTAACCAGTGAGATCGCACAGAACCCTACAGAATATACTGCTAAGCAGTCTAACGAGGCACGGAAAATACACAGCTACGCAGTCTAACAGAATCACAGGAGGAGGGCTTTGTCACAAGTAGAGGGTTGAGGCATCTGTCACAAAATACAGGGCCTCCAGACGGATGTTCGTGCCCAGCCTTTATCCTCCTCCCCCGGATGACGTTGCAGCAGCGGGCAGGGCTTGAGTGACGTCTATCCAATCCCTGCGAAATGTTGCGAGGTCGGGGCGGCCACTCACAGCAACGGAAGGCACAGATTATTTGCATACACACAAAGTTAAAGGCACAAGGTAGCAGCGGCTGTAACACATGCATAAACTTCACAGCGGGCGGAACTTGTCATAAAGTCTGCGAAAATAAAGCCCACCCATTTTGTGAGGATCCACAGTGCAGCCTTCCTCTTTTTCCTCCTCTGTGTTTTTGTCTGTCTGTCTTCCTGGCTGGGCGTGGCCGACCTACATTTGGATTTCCATCTCCACACCTCTCCAGCTGTTGTTCATCTCACTGATTGCCACTGCTCACCTGCACCTGCTTAACACCCTGGTTCTCATCCTCAGTCTTTGCCAGTTCTTCGTTTATTCTTCAGCGATAAACTAACGTCCAGGCAAACTTAGCATTTTTTGCCGAGTAACTTTTGATGCTCCTAGTGAGAGGATTTGCCTTCCTAACCCTGCTTCTGTCCCGTTCCAGATCCACACCCCTGCCACTCCGCCTGCCACGTCCAGCCACCTCCCTGGTCTGTCCTGCTCCTCGTCTCCCCCCTCTGAGCTCCTCGTCCCGGTCTGAACCTCGGTTCCAGGATTCTCCTTCAGCATCCTCTCCAACTCCTAGACTCTGCCTTGGTCTAAAATAAAGCCCATTTTTGACACTTCACCACTGTTTCAGTCTTAGTGCTTGCATAGCGGGTTCTCATCTCCAGTCACTCCACGTGAAGCCTAACACATTTAGAGGGAAGATATGATTGGTCAATTATACTGTCATTTGACATTACTCTCTCGTTGAGTTACTATAGCTGGCCCTCTGTGAATTCATAGCAGGACCACCAATCAGCTCCTGTCTTCACAGTAACTCGCAGAGACGGCTAAAGGAGCTTCTTTCATTTAACCCTTCACATTCCAACAGAAACTGAAAAGGCAGATTCAATTCTTTGGAAATGTTATTTGAAATACCATTAAACCAAGTTATTTTGGTAAAACTAATACAAAAAATATATATATTTTGAAATATTTTGAAAGAAATTTTGTTTTTTTTATGTTTTCAAATATAATTTGTTTGAATATCTTAGGCCAGGGGTAGCCAACGCGGTGCCCGCGGGAAACTTAGTCGCCCGCAGGGGCAACGTGAGTCGCCCGCCGAGCATGTTCTAAAAATAGCTCGCCAAGCAAATCCAAAATGTATAAAATACACAAAACAAAAAAGGAAATGTAATTAAAAGAATCTACCAAATGCATAAACGAAACCTAAATCATAGTGAACTCTATCTACTTACTACAACTCTATATCTATCTAACACCCCTCCTCCCCACCCCCACAATGAATATCGACCAATCATGTTCTTGCTTGATTTGTGGAACCAGCGTTGCAGTCGGGAAGAAAAGCAATGTGGCAGCTCCCCGCTTCATAAGGAGTTTGACCGTGATTTCCCTTCTGGCAGAATCCACAACACATCAGCCCCATTGAACAGTCGTGCCAGCATATACAACACATGAGGGGCAGAGCTTTACTCTGTGTGTGTTGCAACTTGCTTATATATTTATTGCACTTGACGCACACACACGCATGGCGTAATTTCCACTGGGAACAGGGGGGAAATGTCCCCCGCACTTTATCTATTTAATATAGATAAAGTAAGAAATAACTACAATGTGTACTATAGGACAGTAAAAAAACAAAAACAGTTTAAAAGGGGAGTGATTAGTAAAATATGCATACATGAAAAGAAAGAATGCTAACTAGGTAACATAAGATAAGAATAAACAAGTTTAAATGATTTGTTATTGGTTGTGATCATATTCTAAAGATGATTGGAGTATTGAAAAGTATAGAGCTCCCTTTCATCTGAGTGTTGAGAGCTGTTTCCATAAATTCATGTTGTGCTCAAAGTGCTCCAGATTGATGCATTTCACTTCAACATTTAAAAAAAAAAATCTTCCATGCATGCCCCGGACCCCCCTAGAGGAGGTGAGCTCCCCCCCCCCCCCCCAAATAAAGCAGGTTAAATTAATTAAATTGCATTGCAAAACATTTTCTTTTAGTAAACACTACAAACGGGTCCCACAGACCCAAACAGCACACAAAGGTTAAAGGTCAGCATATAATAATGTTAAAATGTGCTAAATATATACACTGCAAAAAACAAAAAAAAGAGGAGTAAAAGTAGCCCCCGACTTGTTTTATTTTTTGAAAGTAGCCCTCACCCTAAAAAAGGTTGGTGACCCCTGTCTTAGGCCCTCAGAGGCTCGTCACTGACTCTACCTAATGCAATACTATTTGCTACATTGCCATTTCTTAAAGGTGAATACAGAGCGATAGATATGGTGAGAGAAGGGGAACTGATCAAAGAAGACAGGCAGTCAGACAGAAAGGGAACCAGGAAGCCATGAGACAGACGGAGTGATACATTGATAGACAGAGAGGCAGGCAAAGAGGCAAGCACAGAAACAGAGGAGGTCACATATGCTCACTTCCATAGACATAAGCCCTGATTAAATTGAGTGTGTGGCTGGCCGCTCTTCAGATGCGTGTGTGTCTGTGTGTGTGCGGGCGAGAGTGTGAATCCTGTAATATTGTCTGCGGTCCCATGGGCTGTAGCTGAGCAAACTCAATCAACTCCCACTCACCTTTGTGGTCCTCCCTACACTGTCAGGTCAAGACAAGACACTGGCCCAGCCTCTACTCTGGCCTCGCAGAGAAAGACAGAGGTGAGTGTGTGTGAGTGTGTGTGTGTTTAAGATAGAGAGCGTAGGAGATACACTGGGTGTGAGCATGCGTTTGTGTATTTCTGAGTGTGTGTGGGCACATGTTCAGGTGTGTCCTTGGAAGAATCAAAAGCCTCTGCAGATTGAATGCATCAGTTTGGGAGATGGAGCTTTTGGCGTGTGTTTACATTTCAGGTGTGTGTGTGTGTACAGTGTGTGTACAGTGTGTGTACAGTGTGTGTGTGTGCATCAGAGGTGGGAGTAAGTCATACATGTGCAAGTCATGAGCAAGTCTCAAGTCTTAACCTACAATTCTCAAGCAAGTCCCAAGTTACTATGGTGAGAGTCAAGCAAGTCACAAGTCAAGTCATAGGAAATTCTGATGAATAACCCGTTTCCGCATTTAAATCAGTGAAAATATTGTGGTTATGAAAAGTTTAGTTTTATTTTCAACATAAACAGCAATGGAGAGTGAGGCGCTGACAGTTCTAAAAGGGCTCTAAAGTGATAACAGGAGCAGAACACAAATATTTTTACATCAACATGTTAAGCCTCCTGCCCTACAGATAGCGCTGCGCATCTATCTAATGCAAACATTGAATCTGGAATTGAAATAGTTCTGAATAGGCCTAGCCTACATTGCAAATAAGCAGACATCGTTGCTTTTCACACACACACACACACATACACACACACACACACACACACACACACCTTGCGTTTTGAAGACTGATAAATCCGAAATGGATGAACAAACTTTGCAGCCAAGTTTCCCAGCTTTGCAGTCTATCCACGGGTATGCCTCTTGTTTCCTCCGCCACATCTCCTCCGTCCATACCTCTGGGAAAGGTGAGCTTGAGCTAGCCAGGGGAACGTTGCTAGCGTATGGGCATAGATATGTCTCATAATTATTTGTGTGAACATAAAAATAATTTGTGTGTATGTGATTTGTAAATGTAAAACACCATCCACAAATGCATTTAAAAGATTTGCAAACTCACAAATAAATGTGCAAGTGTAAAACGGATCTGCAAATACGCTAAATATTTTCACAAATAAAAAAAAGATCTGTGAATATCTCTTTACCATTTTCGATCAGTCATTTGTGAATCCATTTTGTATTTCCCGACCAAAAATGCACTTACGGATCTCAAATCTCTGCTCGTGGATCTCACATTTCTGCTTATGGATCGTCTTTTTACACACACGGAATTTTGAGACATATTTTCCGCCGGTCTCGGCTAAAATCTACTCGTGTCACTCGGTGATTTTCGGAAACCACGTGATGGCCCGCTGATGACGACATTTCCGCATGATTTCAAAGTAAGAGCATGATGGTTTGTTTAATGCTGTTTTTTTTTAATAATGAACAGCGGAACGTTAGATGCATTCTTTATCACCATCATCATCATCATCATCATCATGTTATAGTGATACAGTTAGTTTTTCAGACAGACAGACAGACGGATAGATAGACAGACAGATAGACAGGTAGATAGATGGATAGGTAGATAGACAGATAGATAGATGGATATCATATATAGATACTTCATTCATCCACAATTGTGAAATGTGTGGAAACAAGTATAAACACAATAACATTAAATACAAATGAAAGCAATAGACAGGAATATATGCATATATAGTAGAAAGGACACGATGAATATTATAACATTTAATGTAGCCTTACTATGAAGGCTGACCTAAATATGGTGCTTTTCTACAAATTACTTTATTACTGCACTGGTAAAGTAAAATTAGGCAGATTAATAAGATGTGAAGTGCTTTGTAACTTTGACCCGCTTGACTGAATACACAACAAACAATGAAGAAAGAGTTTTATCTGGGCTGCTTCGCTGCCAGCTGCTCCCCCGGGACCCGAAAGTGGCGTATAGCCTGTACTTCAACATCAATGCATGTGCTCAATATATATGCTATATTGATCCAATAAACACATATATATATATATATACACGTGCGTGTATAACTGTATGCTCTCATCGGCAGGCCATGACATCAATCTGGTGAAAATTCTGTTATGTGGATCTGAATCTGTCAGACTGCGGAGATTTCTCCGTCCTACTCAAAGACAGCGACCCCAGACTATCTAAATCTCTTTCTATGGCAGAATTCATCGTGGCTTTTGGTGTCTTTAGAGACACTATATGCAAAATCTATCCTCCGCGTAGAGAAGAGTTAGATACGTATTTGGCCATCATTGCCGATCTTGCTCTCTCTTATGGTGGCTCTCTTTTCTACGAGTACCACAAGTCCTTCTCTGCTAAAGCAGCCATGTATATTCAGCGGTACAATCAGAGATTAGATTGGTCTGTTATCGATCTGACTCTCATCAGCAGACATTTCACGGGGCATAAAACCCTCGCATGCTCCATCTGTGGTTCCTTTTCACACTCAACTTCCCTGTGCCCAAGAACCGCTCAGCAGGAACTTTCCACGGCTAAACCTATGCCCCAGCCTAGGAATCAAATGTTCCATACTGCTAATCACCTACCCAAGAGAGAGGTATTGCCCTCTGGATTTAAGTCTACTATATGCAACAATTTCAATGAGAGTGTTTGTACGTATCCTAATTGTAAATTCATGCATGTGTGTAGTTGGTGCGGAGACGGCCACCCACGCTCGGTATGCCCCAGAAGACTTCGCCCCGCAAAATCGGGGAAATAAACATGAAGCATCCTTCGACTCCAGTGAATGTTCCAGCTCTTTCCAAGGCTCTATCTAATCATCCTAACAGATGTTTTGTCAATTACCTTATCACAGGCTTAGTTCAAGGTTTCCTAGCAGGTCTATGCTGGCTTCCAAAAGTGACCCATGTCTGCAAAAATCTGCAGTCTGCTCTGAAAGAGCCAGCAGTAGTAGACGAGCTACTATTAAAAGAAGTTAAAAAACGGATACATGATAGGCCCCCTGTTAAAACCCTTCTTCTCTATCTTCAGATCAAGCCCCATAGGGATCGCTACGAGGAAATATTCTAACAAAAAACGTCTCATTATCGATCTGTCAGCTCCCCATGATTCTTCTGTCAAGAGTATCAATAGCCTAATCCCTAAAGAGTCTTTTTTCCTGTTCTATGCTTCCGTTGATAATGCTGTACAGATGATTACGTCAGCAGGGGTCGGTGCATGGCTGGGGAAAGCAGACATCGTAGACACCTTCAAAGTCATGCCACTTCACCCCTCTCAATGGCATATATTTGGTGTGAAATGGCGTTCCAAGTTTTACTTCTCAGTAAAGTTGACATTCGGTTGCCGTAGTAGTCCACGCATCTTTGACACCTTGTCAGAAGCGCTATGCTGGATACTCTACAACACCTACAAACTCCCTTTCATCCTTCATCTTTTAGATGATTTTCTAGTAGTTGACTTTCCCTCGTCCCCACCAGCCCGCAGCATCTCCACAGTCAAAAACCTTTTCAAAGGGGTAGGCGTACCCCTTTCAGAACAGAAAACCGTAGGCCCTTCTACGCGTTTAGAATTTCTCGGTATCACCCTCGATAGTGTGCTAATGCAAGCTTCACTCCCACAAGACAAGCTGTCCCGCATCAGGGAAGGCATCAAATTATGGTCTGCTGCCGTTAGTATCTCAAAAAGAGATATTTTATCCTTATTAGGCCACCTTAACTTTACAATGCGCATCATCCCACATGGCCGCTCATTTGTTTCACTGCTGCTAGCGCTGGCTTCTTCCGTCCAAAACCTTAAAGACATCAAAGTCCTAGATGATGGTTGTCGCTCAGATCTTCGATTCTGGGCCTCTCTGTGCGAAGAGTGGAATGGTATTTCATTATTTTATAATGACCTCGTGGACTCTTCAGATTCTCTCCAGTTCTTCACAGACGCTGCACCTTCCATCGGGTTCGGGGGATTATTTTGTAATGAATGGTTCGCAGATGTCTGGCCAATTGAAATTCAGTCCCTTGAAAATACTTCAAAATCTACCGCCCTCTTCGAGCTCTATCCCATTGTTGTCGCTTGCTTGATTTGGGGCACCAGATGGACCAGGAAACAAATTACTGTTTTCTGACAACGCAGCTACTGTTGTTTGTGCATTTATTGTATTCTCATTCGAATCGCGCAATCTTCAAGTGCAAAGCATAAAAGCAATGCTAGCAGGGATTCAGTTCCACATTAGATGTAAAGACCCAGCATCGGAAAGCATCCTTAGGAACCCTTCCATTCGACTGCTCCTCAACGGCCTCAAGAAGACACGTCCTCCAGGCAATGATAAAAGACTGCTTCTTACTATTTTTCTGGTGCACAAGTTGGTTTCCAAGTTAAGGCAAGGGTGTTTTTCCCGATACATCGATATTATGTTGGATGCAGTCTTGTTAATGGCTTTCTTTGGGTTTCTCAGGTGTGGTGAATATACAACGAGATCTCTCTCCTTTGATCCTCAGTGTGATCTCACCTTTAATGATTTAACATTGGAAGATCAAATGTACACAATGTTTTTGAAACATTCAAAGTCTGATAGATCTGGTCAAGGAACTCAGATAATCATTGCCAAAACTAATACTGTTTTTTGCCCTCTATCTTCCATGCTCAACTTTCTGCATCATCGCCCTCGGACACATGGGTCGGCACCCCTGTTCATTATCGATGGCTGCAAACCCTTGACGAGATCGTGGTTCTTGTCCAAGCTGCGCGATCTCTGTCTAAGCTGTGACCTACCCCCAGGTCACTATTCCCCTCACTCTTTAAGAATCGGCGCTGCCACAACTGCGGCTCTCCTCCTGCCTACCTCAACCCTGAAATCCCTGGGCCGCTGGTCATCTTCTGCATACCAGCGCTACGTCAGGCTTCATAAGAATGAGATCCTTTCAGCTCAAAGAACCATGAGCTCTTGCACTACTTGATAATTGAATAAATGTTAAATGTATTTCCATTGAAATCTGTTATTTGCATACCAGGTGGTTGCTGGGTTAGATTATAGTATATTCTCCTCATAGCTGCATGCTTGGGGGGGCTGCCTCAAGACTAGATACAGCAGTCTCGATAGGTAGTATATTCTCCTCAAAGCCGCGGTGCTGGGGGGGGAGTCGGTACTGGTCACTTCCAGGCCTACACATAGCAGTCTCTAGGTAGTATATTCCCCTCAAAGCCGCGGTGCTTAAGGGGGGATGGCTTTTCGGGCCATTCCCAGGCCTTCACATAGCAGTCATTAGGTAGTATAATCCCCTCAAAGCCGTGGTGCTTAAGGGGGATGGCTTTTCGGGCTGTTCCCGGGCCTTCACATAGCAGTCACTAGGTAGTATATTCCCCTCAAAGCAGTGGCGATTAAGGGGGATGGCTTTTCGGGCTGTTCCCTGGCCTTCACATAGCAGTTTCACTAGGTAGCGTGTATAGGTAGTATATTCCTCTCAAAGCCGCTGTGCTCGGGGAAGAATCGGCTCTGGGCTATTCCTCAGGCCTACACATAGCAGTCTCACCAAGTAGTATATTCCCCTTAAAGCCGCTGTGCTTAAAGATCAAATGCAAAGATATTTTTATAATTGCCAGTAAAATCGAAATCATATAGCTACAACACTATTTAAGATATTGCAGTATTAAAATCGGAGATAATATGCGTCTGGCAATGCGCAATATTTATTTTGTTCAACCCCCAACACCAAGTCAGACGATTTATTTCTCAGCCGCTTGTCTCCGCAAGATGGCGTCGCGTGACGTCAGCATGGCCAAACATATTTCCACCTGGCTTATCGCTCACAGCTGCTTCCGCCGATAGTACAACTTAGTTTCGTTATCATGTCTGATTCTGAGTCGGAGGCCACCCAAGATCTGGAGTTGTAAAAGGGGTAAATTAATTGTTGGATGTAGAAGTGTCAGAATCAATATAGATGTTTTTATTTTAAAGTAAATTCAGATGGAACATAGTAAAAACATGTCAATTCTAATGTCCGCCTAAAAAAAAACCCATTACTTATAGTGAAAACCACCCTTGAATGATGGGTTAGTAGACTAAAAGCTTTAGGAATCAACACTATAACATATAATAAGTACCCTGTATCAAGATTGATGCAAAACAAGTGAAATTTGACCTTTTTAGAGAGGTTTAGAAAAATAAAGTTCCATTTGAACTTTTTCACTGTAAAAATCATTTTATTACTTTGAATTATCACTATAGGTATTCATTCCATCCAAATACAACTGTTGTGAAAAAAAACATTTAAAAAAACTCATTTAACTGATCTTTTTCATTTATTTGAAGAAAAAAAAACACAATGTGAGCCTCTGAATTAGCCCCGAGTGAAAAATGCTAACCTATTACTGCACCGAAAATCATTCCTAGCTCCCTTATTACTTATCCTAGCTCCACATCCAACACATCGTTTATGATCGTAAAGACACAGAATCTAACGGTGCCCACCTCTATAAGCAATAAAACTGCAATTCCGTTATCTGCTGTGCTCCGTGCGCTTTGAAATCAAATCAGAAGTTGTTTACCTCAATTCTTTGGCGTTTCTGCATTGCCCGGCTCTTTCGTTCTTTCAGTTGTTTTTTGTGCTCAAATATGGGACCTGAAACCAGTAGACTTCTCAAAACAGCAGCGTGGAATCGCTCCGGTCCCTCCGTGGTATCCCCGGGGTGAAAGCAGGCCCCAGCGGTGGTAAAATCCTCCTCCGTACAGCAGTACACGCCCGGTGGAAGCAGGCCAAGCCCGAAGCGTGGATCCACTCCGTTTCTCCGCGACGACTCCGGGGTAAAATCCTCTCCAGTGCAGCTGTATTCTACAGGTGGGAGCAAGCCTCCGTAGATCGCAGATCGCAGAATCGCAGGCAGCAACAGGTGGAGCCTACTACCAATACGGGTTTCAGCCTCCAATGTACTTTTAATGCTTCTCCACCAACAGACTTGACGATGGCAAGATCAACATCGTATGCATCACACGCGAAGTGGTCAGAGCACAACTTGCTCCATTTTGTCGGCTGCCAGCCAACACGATTCACTAAAAAAATCCAGTTTCGGCGGATGATTTTGTCTTGGGGAAATGCATGTAAAATTCTCCCAGATCCCGCACCGTTCGTACATCCGAAAGCACAACAATAACCCATGTTTTTGCGGATATAATTCAGTTTTCTTTTCGAAAACCACCGCTGACATGTGAACGAGACTGCCTGGCCCAGAGACTGTTTGGCCACAATGACGTCACGCGCGCGGAGGCTGCTGGGAATGACATGTCAGAAATTCAGACGGCTTTGGGTCGAGTTTTGTATCAATAAAAAGCTTTTTTTTGGGTGTATTATCTCGATTTAAATTAAATTAAAAAAACAGGCAGTCTTAAAAACAAAATTTCTATAAAAATGTAGCATATTTGGAAGCTTTGCATTTGATCTTTAAGGGGAATGGCCACATAGCAGCTCGCCAGGGCCTCTAATTATCAGATTTACATCACCAGCGTCAGGCTCGGGCTACGCAGTTTTGGGGGATAGTATCTAATCTCCACGCAGGTTTGGGGGTTAGTTATTTAATCATCACTCATCGTGCTATGTATATCTATGGAGTGATGATGCCCGAGCCTAGTCGCCAAACTTAACTATATGCTGCTTCTAATAAACATGTTAAAGAAACACGTGAGTTGTCTGACTGAAATGGGGCGAAGCCTGCGAGCTAGTTCAGGCAGTCTGTTAAGCTCAAAGAGCGTTTACAGGCTGAACCCTCAATATAAACACGGAAGGGAGGAGACGTGAGTATGGAAGCAAAAATAATTTATTTTTCAACTCAAAATTCAAACAATACTGATGTGGAATTAATAATCCGGATCTGGGAATAACTACGGGGTGGGGAAGAGTGGAGGTCCGTAGTTGAAGATCTGGAGGATGTCGGAGAGAGCAGGCTGAAGCCGGGGTTCGGAGGTTCGGAGATTCGCAGCGGAACACGGGTAAGATGAGCCGGGGAATCAGAGTTGAATAGAGTGAGCAGGCTGGAGCTGGTAGTGAAGATAATCCGAGGTTCGCTGACGAGGTGGTGTTGGCTGGACGTGGCAGGCAGAGTAGTAGACGGATTCTGGGCAGAGAAATACAGGTTTAAGAATATAACTTTGACTTGGAAACTAAGTTAGCTTTCTAGCAATCAATACGTGTTACCAGTGTATCTTTGACGACGAACTGGTGAATACTGGATGAGGAAGCCGGGTATATAAGCAGCAGGGTTTCCGTTAGCCGGTAATTACCGGTTTTTAGCTGGTAAAATTGAGTAAATTCAAAATCTGCCGGTCAAAATGTCCGATGCTCCGATCGATTGGCCGCCGGTCATTATCGGCCGATATTCACTCTTAATAGTTTGATCGGTGCTCTCTATAAAGGCCGATCAGGAGAGCTGGATCTGATCGATATGGACATAAACGCGAGTGAAGTGTAACCACGTGCGAGAGAGAGAGATCAGATCAGCTGCTGAGTCAGACGGAGACACTCAGCTCTGTATAATCCCCTGAAGCCCCGCCCACTGTTTAGCGAGCTGCATGAGAAACTGACGGGCTGTCAGGAGAGAGAGGGAGGGAGAGGTGAAAAGAGAGGCTCCGTTTCTCCCGTGTTATTATTCAAAGTTAATGTAAACTTTTGAATAATGTACTTCATCTACTACAAGTAGTTGCTTTGAATGTAATCATTATGTTGTTTGTTGTTTGTGGAATCATTTATTGAAAAATGAATCAGAATTTTTTGATCTGTTATAAAATGTACGATTATAAACTGAAGCAATATAAAAATGACTCCCATTAACTGAGTTTTAAACATCAGCATATCCGGTCCTAGTCCGGTGATTACCTGCTAACGGAAACTCTGCCACACAATTCTTATTATTATTATTGAAACATGACCGGTAAGTTTCAAATTTGTCCGGTAAAATAAATTCTGTTCGGACATTTGACCGGCGAGAAAAAATCCTAGCGGAAACCCTGATAAGCAGGTGTGGGTGATTAGATGAATCAGGAAGATGAGTAGCAGCTGCGGAGGTGAATTGAAGGGAACTGAAAGTAGGTCAGCCACGCCCAGCCAGGAAGACAGACAGATACAAACAAACATGAAACAAAAAGAGAAGCAGAAGGAGGGAAAACTGCACATCCTTACAGTACCCCCCCCCCCCCCCTTCAACGGGAGCCTCCTGGCGACCACCAGACTTTTCGGGATGAGCCCTGTGGAAATCCCTCACCATAACGGGGTCCATTATCCGAGATCGAGGAACCCAGCAACGCTCCTCCAGGTTGTAACCCTCCCAATCCACCAAGTACTGTAAGCCCCTGCCCCGGCGTCTAACATCCAAGAGTCGATGCACGGTATAGGCAGCATGATCATCAATGACTCGGGGGGGAGGAGGGGGAACGGCCGGAGGGCACAAGTCACTGGTGTGAACTGGCTTGATTTGTAAAACATGAAAAATGGGATGGATCTTGATGATCCTGGGGAGCTTCAGACGGACAGCAGAGGGGTTGATTATGCACTCAATGGGGAAGGGGCCAATAAACCGGGGAGACAGCTTATTGGACTCAGTAAGGAGAGGGATGTTCTTGGAGGACAACCAAACCGATTGTCCAGGGGCGTAAAGGGGAACAACAAGTCTGCGGCGGTTGGCTGATTGCTGGTTCTTAGCAGAAGTCCGGAGGAGGGCAGATCGAGTGTCTCTCCAGATCTTACGGCACCGACGAACATGTTGCTGGACAGATGGAACAGCCAACTCAATCTCCTCTTCGGGAAACAAGGGTGGCTGGTACCCTAGAGAGGCTTCGAAAGGAGAGAGTCCTGTAGCTGATGAAGTGAGGGAATTGTGAGAATATTCCACCCAAGGCAGATGGGAGCTCCAGATCTTCTGATTCCGGTTTGCAACACAGCGGAGGGCAGATTCCAGGTCCTGAATGGCCCTTTCGGTTTGACCATTAGACTGGGGGTGGTACCCGGAAGTTAAACTGACCGACGCACCAAGTGAACGACAAAAGGTCTTCCAAACTTGGGAGTTGAACTGAGGTCCACGGTCGGAGACGATGTCAGCCGGGATTCTATGTAGGCGGATGACATGCTGGGTGAGAAGTTGGCAGGTTTCCAGGGCTGAGGGGAGCTTGGATAGAGCAACAAAATGAGCACACTTAGAGAAGCGGTCTACAACAGTTACGATTGTCATATTACCATGAGAGGGGGGCAGACCGGTGACAAAGTCCAGAGCAATATGTGACCAGGGTCGACTAGGGATTGGAAGGGGCTGGAGCAAACCTGCAGGTTTCTGATGAGAGGCCTTACTCCTGGCACATACTGTACAGGCTGAGACGAATTCCCTTGTATCCTTGTCGACTGTTGGCCACCAGAAATGTCTTTGGAGAAGGGAGAGTGTGCGGTTGGTACCGGGATGGTTGGAGAAACGGGAGCTGTGAACCCACTGCAGGACTTGGGAACGGACTGAGTTTGGGACAAACAGACGGTTAGGCGGACCGCTACCAGGGTCTGGTTGTTTCAACAGTGCCTCCTGGATAGCGTTACTGATCTCCCAGGTGACGACTCCCACAACGCATCTCTGGGGAAGAATAGAGTCCGATGTAGAGACTGGACCCTCAGACGTGAATGATCTGGACAGGGCATCGGGCTTAGTATTCCTGGTGAAACTCACACTTTTCTGCCTTGACGTAGAGCTTGTTCTCAAGCAGCCTCTGAAGAACCAGACTGACGTGTCTTTGGTGTTCCTCCAGGTTCTTGGAGAAGATCAGAATATCGTCGATGTACACAAAGACAAACTGGTTGAGATAATCACGCAAGACATCATTTACCAGGGACTGAAAGACTGCTGGGGCATTTGAGAGTCCAAAGGGCATGACGAGATACTCAAAGTGGCCAAGGGGGGTGTTAAAGGCAGTCTTCCACTCATCACCTTGGCGGATACGAACCAAATGATAGGCATTTCTGAGATCGAGTTTTGAGAAGATGGTAGCACCTTGGAGTGGCTCAAAAGCAGAGTTGATCAGGGGAAGTGGGTACTTATTCTTAACTGTGATGTTATTTAACCCACGGAAGTCAATACAGGGTCGAAGAGATTTATCTTTCTTGTCCACGAAGAAAAACCCCACACCCAGAGGGGAGGAAGAAGGACGAATTATTCCAGAAGCCAGGGAATCAATGATATATTTCTCCATGGCCTCTCTCTCAGGCCGGGACAGATTATAGAGCTTGCTGGTGGGTAACGGAGCCCCAGGAAGCAAAACAATGGGACAATCATATGGACGGTGAGGAGGGAGAGAGAGAGCCTTATCCTTGCAGAAGACCTCACCCAGGTTGTGGTAAACGTTAGGAACGCCGGATAAATCTACATCTGGAGAGACACATGGAGCAGGTAACGGGTTAACAGGAACTGGAGGCACAGCTGACTGTAGACAGTTAAGGGGACACTTCTGATTCCATTCAATGATCCTTCCTCCAGCCGAATCAATATGAGGATTGTGGGTGCGAAGCCAAGGGTAACCAAGTACCAAAGGAGTAGTTGGAGAAGAAATAACTTTAAGTTGGATTTGTTCTCTGTGATTTCCTGAAATAATCAGAGTAACAGGTTGTGACTGCTGAGTTACTCTAGAGATGCGTTGACCGTTTAAGGCAGCGGTCGGGAACCTATGGCTCGCGAGCCATATATGGCTCTTCCGGTGACGGCATATGGCTCCCAGACAATTTTGAGTTGAAAAAGAAAAAGAAAAAAAAATGTTTGGAACTGATTTTAAAATACTTGTGATATTTCTTAATAATACTGTGTCATTTTAAAGTAAACAGAAATTAGTTTTGAAGATAAATTTCACGGGTCACGGGTCACCCGTGGGTCGGGTCGGGAACCAATGGCTCGTGAGCATGTCCGGGTCATTGTAAAGGTGAAGAAATCAATTTGATCAGATAGCCAACTAGTTTATCCACTTCAACCCTTGTAACGGAAAAGATGGCGAAAAGAAAAAAAGACGATGATTACGGTGCATTCCAGGCTGCGTGGCCAGAGGAATTTGTATTTGTGGAGAGAGCAGGATCTGCGGTATGTCTAATATGCAATGATAAAATTGCATCGATGAAACGGTCAAATATAAAGCGGCACTTCGATACGCACCATGCTTCATTTGCATCGAAATATCCAGCGGGGGACAGCAGGAAAAGGGCATGCGAGGAGCTACAGCGGAGAGTGCAGACGAGTCAGCAGCAACTACATGTGTGGACCAAGCAAGGTGACGGGAATTCCGCTAGCTTTGCGGGTGCTTTGGCAATAGTAAGGAATGGAAAGCCATTCACAGATGGCGAGTATGCCAAAACATTCATGCTTGATGTGGCCAATGAACTGTTTGATGACTTCCCAAATAAAGACAATATAATCAAACGAATAAAAGACATGCCCCTGTCAGCAAGAACTGTGCACGATCGTAGCATCATGATGGCAAATCAAGTCGAGGAAACACAAATGAAGGACATAAACACCGGGGCATACTTTCTCTCGCGTTAGATGAGTCAACAGACGTTAGCCATCTATCTCAGTGCAGTATAATTGCCAGGTATGCTGCAGGTGACACACTGCGTGAGGAAAGCTTGACTGTTTTGCCAATGAAAGGGACAACAAGAGGAGAGGATTTATTCACGCCTTTTATGGAGTTTGCTAAAGAAAAAAAACTACTGATGGATAAACTTATTTCTGTCTGTACTGATGGTGCACCCTGTATGTTGGGGAAGAACAAAGGATTTGTAGCGCTTCTCCGTGAACATGAAAGAGAGCCATCCTAGGTTTTCATTGCATCCTGCACCAGGAGGCGCTTTGCGCTCAGACGTGTGGCCAGGAGCTTGGTGAGGTGATGTCGCTGGTCATTCGAGTGGTCAACTTTATTGTTGCCCGAGCTTTAAATGATCGCCAGTTTAAAGCTCTGTTAGAAGAAGTTGGGAATCATTATCCCGGTCTGCTTTTACACAGCAACGTGCGTTGGTTGTCAAGGGGGAAGGTGCTCAGTTGTTTTGCAGCTTGCCTGAGTGAAATCCGGACTTTTCTTGAAATGAAAGGCGTCAAGCATCCTGAGCTAGACAACACAGACTGGCTCCTGCAGTTTCACTATCTCGTGGACATAACTGGCCATCTGAACCAGCTCAATGTGAAAATGCAAGGTATTGGAAATACAATCTCATCCCTTCAACAAGCAGTGTTTGCATTTGAAAGCAAGCTGGAAGTCTTTCTCAGGGACATTGAAACAGGTCGTCTTCTGCACTTTGAAAGACTGCAACAATTTAGAGATGCATGCTTAGCAAGTGACTCCACTCAACATCTGGATCTCCTGCAGCTCGCTGGCTTTACGTCCAATCTCCTGCAGTCATTCAAAGCACGTTTTGGAGAATTTCGTGCACGTACTGGTCTTTTCAAGTTCATCACTCATCCACATGAGTGTGCAGTGGACACAATCGACCTGACATGCATCCCCGGGGTCTCTATCGGAGACTTTGAGCTGGAAGTTGCTGACCTGAAGGCATCAGACTTGTGGATGAGTAAGTTCAAGTCACTTAATGGAGAGTTGGAAAGTCTTACACGACAGCGAGCAGAGCTGGCGAGGGAACACAAGTGGACAGAAATGAAAAATCTTCAACCTGAAGACCAGCTGATTCTTAAAACTTGGAACGAGCTTCCTGTGACATACCACACAATGCAGTGAGTATTGCCGTATTGACCATGTTTGGCTCTACATATGCATGTGAGCAGTCATTCTCGCATATGAGGAACATTAAGACCAACCTACGCTCACGTTTAACTGATGGAAGCCTCAACGCCTGCATGAAGCTCAACCTCACCATGTATGAACCAGACTACAAGGCCATCAGCAAAACCATGCAGCACCAGAAGTCGCATAAAAGTAAGACATATTTAATTTATTATATGTTAAAAATACTATATGGCTCTCAATGAAATATATTTAGAAATATTTGGCTTTTATGGCTCTCCCAGTCAAAAAGGTTCCTGACCCCTGGTTTAAGGCATAAGCAGTCATAGGATCCTGTAAGGATTCCAACTTAAGTCCCAGCTGGTTGGCAAGTTCTAAGTCTACAAAACTATCTTCAGCACCTGAGTCAATGAGGGCAGAGAGGGGCAAGGTCTGAGAGTTTGTACAGAGTCTGGCAGGAATGAGAAATCGGCGCAGGGTTGGGGCAACAATAGATGGGGAAAGTGAGCTCGTCAGGACTCCCAAACTTACTGACGAGCTTCTGTGTTTGGGCGAACAGGACAACCAGCAATGAGATGCCCAAACTTGCCACAATACAGGCACTCACCCAACCTCATACGTCGAAGGCGTTCCTCAGGAGATAGTCTGGTACGTCCCAACTGCATCGGTTCCTCCTTAGCCAAAGGAGGCACGCGAGGTGAAGAGGTGAATCCAGAGGGTGTGAAAACAGAAGGAGCAAATCTGGGCGAGTAGCTCGATTTACTTGGAAAAGCAAAAGGAGAACGTTGCGCTTTCTCCGCACGGCGCTCCCGGAACCGGCTGTCGAGGCGAGACACCAGGGTAATTAAGGCTTGGAGGTCTGCAGGCTCGTCTCGTGCAGCCAGCTCATCCTTTAGTTGATCCTTCAACCCTTTAACAAAACCTGCACTTAGAGCCGCCTCGTCCCAACGGGCCTCTGCCGCCAGTGTGCGGAACTCGATAGAGTAATCCGCCACGGTTCGATTCCCTTGTTGTAGTGTTAGCAGACGATTAGCAGCAGAGCCGGAGTAGTCAGGGTGATCAAAAACAATGGACAACTGTTCAGAAAAACTATAAAGGAAAGGGTGTCATAATCCACAGAAGAACTCAGTGCTTCAGCCCAGTTTAATGCTTTGCCACGAAGCAAATTAAAAACATAATTAATCTTGGTTACATCCGAAGGAAAGGTCAAGGGACGCTGACGAAATACCTTATTGCATTGAAAAATGAATCCCCTGCATTTCTCCACCTCTCCATGAAAAGGCTCTGGGTCGGTGATGTGGAAATCCCGGCATGGTGTGGATACAGGAGGAGGATTTGAGGTGGCAGGGATTGCAGCGGAAGATGTCAGGGTTGAGATCTGGGCATAAAGGTTTGTGATGCTTTGAGTCATGGAAAGATTGCTTTCCACCAAAACGTGGATTAACCGTTCATGTTGGCAAAGAAGATTTCCCTGATGAGTCAGAGCGTGCTGAACAGCGGAGGGATCCGATCCAGTGTTTGAGGGGTTCATAGTGACCAGTTCGTACTGTTAAGCTCAAAGAGCGTTTACAGGCTGAACCCGCAATACAAACACGGAAGCCGCTGCTTGCCTGCCCCATCACCACCCCAGCTTCCACCTGTAGGCTCGGGGGTTAGTTATTTAATCATCACTCATCGTGCTATGTATATCTATGGAGTGATGATGCCCGAGCCTAGTCGCCAAACTTAACTATATGCTGCTTCTAATAAACATGTTAAAGAAACACGTGAGTTGTCTGACTGAAATATGTGACTCAATTCATGTGACTCGAGTCCCCCACCTCTGGTGTGACATGACATTGCGTTATAGGTGTTTCTCACACACACACACACACACACACACACACACACACACACACACACACACACACACACACACACACACACACACACACACACACACACAATTCAGCAACATCTGCCAAGACAAGGCTTTACCGAGGGAATGGAAGGTCTACTTGCATAGGGACACAAAGTGGTAAGCAGTGACAGGCAAAAAGACAACGGCAATTAATCAGCTGATCAATCATAATTGGCTCATTTGCATATTTGCCACATACTCACAATCATCATTCATTTATGCACAACTGTATCAGATATATGCTTCAGGGAGAGAGGGAGGTCAGGACTGGACTGGACCTGTTGGTTGCTCAGAGATCAAATTAGAGCTTTATTTAGATTTATGCAGATGTTAACAGTAATGATATACAGCAAGTGTGGCACCCTTGTGTTGCAGTGAAGACATTAATGCATATTCTGCCCTTGCGTATGCAAAGACTCAGAAGACAGTTGTTGAGTTGACCATTTACTGAGGCTTACAATTGTAAAACTGCAAGAATAAACAGAAAAATACAACACAAGTTACACAATTGAAATAATACATGTGCAACATAATGCAAATAGAGTGCAGTATAATAACAGCCTATGCTAAGAATGAGCTATGTCCGTTAGCTTAGCAGCTAGTTAGCTTATAGCTAATCTTAAACATTGAAACCACACAATCAATTAAACCACATTTTTGAAACACATAACTCAGGTAAGTTTGTATACTTACAGACAGATCTACTCCAAGGATTAAAACAAAATGATCTGTGGCATAGAACTGAGCTACGATGTGCTCTGCATGGCTTTGCTGTGTAAATTAAAATACAAGAAGGAGAGTCGCGCTATTTGGTGCCTTAAAGCTACAGAACCGACTTTTGCCACTAGGGGGTGCCAATACACTATGGTATCAGAACAATGCATCTCTGGCAAATACACACTGTCTCACTGTTAAAATACTGTGGGTTTAAAATACGAGACAAACCTGTGAGCTTCATCTGAATTACAACCTAAAGGATTCATGTTATTTCAGGGATCAAAGACTTGTTGGGGTACGAATAAGTACACAAATCTGCCAATAGAACAAGTGTAAATTAGCTTTGTTAGATTTCTTAAAATAAGATCATAAATCTAATCGATAGATTTATGATCGATAGATTTATGATTAGAACATTCTAAAAGTAGGGTATACATGTGGATATTATCCGGCTGAACAAAACGTGATCTGTCTCTTCAATTTGTGTCAACCACAGACCTTATTTCGAGCTAGTTTTCCAAATTCCTATGGAGAAATTGCATTGCTTTTTGTCTAAGGAACCGGAAGGAGTTTACTTCCGCGTTTTAGGACGCGTCACTGTGTCACTCTATGGCCGTTTCTCAATGTCGAGTAAAACTGCTGCAGAGCCACTATTTCAAGTATACTACGTCATCGAGTGGCGCCGAAGGACTGTTTAAATGCATGTTAAATGCCCAGCATTCGGCGCCACTCAATGACGTAGTACAGTGGTTCCCAACCTTTTTTGTCTTGTGTACCCCCTGAGCCTTTTGTCATACCATGAGTACCCCCTCACTCATACGTGCTGATGATCCTTCACAAGTAAAACGTAACTGATTATTGAATGAAAATAACTTTATTTCATCTCCTTAATTTGAACATCTAATTCTCAGGCATTTTCTTAATTTTAATTTAAATCACTCAATAAAAATAAATAAGAATGAATATGTTGCCTTGAAAATAAATAATATAATCAAATAAATACATATGAAATCAAAATAATCAACTTATCTTTGCTATATATATATATATATATATATCTTGTAACATTTAGGCTTAAACCATGGAGCCCCTTTGAATAAGTCCCCTTTAAACAGGCATTTAAACTTTAATTCAGGAACAAAACACAATATCCAGAATCAGTATAGGCCTAGCAGTTTCTTTTCACCAGTCATTTACAACTTTTTAAGCACAGTTAGTATATGTTTATAAAACGGACAAGTCAAATCAAGCAATCTGATGTTTCTTAGCCGTGATATAATGAGCGTATATCCAGGGAATAGTTGTTGTTACTTTTCACAAATCAGTATCCCTCCGCGTCTGAGAACCGTTATAAAATCCTAAACTAAACTTTATATAGTAAACTAACTAACTAACTAACTAACTAACTAAGCTTAAGATGGAAACATGTAAGGTTAACTTCGCCCTCCGGGTGGGCTTACTATGGAGGAGTAGATTGAGAAGTTCCTATCTCCAGAAAAAAAAAAGCACCTAAACGACGACATTCGCTATCTGTTATTGTTGTTGCATAGCAACCACCTCGCACTCTGTGCAGAAGGCAACGGAGGGACGATTTTATTTTATTCCCGGGCTGATTTTTAGTCCCAGTCCGCCACTGAACGTAGCTATTATGAAAGGTAGTTGTAAATCAAACAAGTGCAGTACATGCTATGTTATAAAGCCGTGGAGGGCGGGAGTTCATAAACCAAAGAGTAACCGCCCTTACGGGACGCTGTAATAAGTAAAGCGAACGCACCCGCAAGGACACCTGGCCTCCTATTAGTTGAGGGATTTTGACAGGATTGTTGCACAAAAGTATCGAGCGCGCACAGAATAAATCTGAGAGCAGAACAAATCTGTAAACAATATATCTGAGTGCAAGCGTACAGTTTGAGCAGAAGCAGAGCAACGTGCAAGCAGGCACTATTTGAGTGCGAGGACAGGGTTTGAGGGAAATAAATACATAAAGTATGCTCTCAAATGTAAATACCACGCTCTTGAATAAAGATAGGGAATAACCCCCATAGTTTATGTCCGACGCATCTTTGTAACGCACGAAGGACAGGAGCTGCGCTTCTCCACTGCGCTTCTCATCTGTCATTTCATCCAGCTGCAAAGCGAACTGACCGGCTAGTTTTATTTTGTTCACCACTTGTCCAATTATATTAACAGACATATCATTGATCCGACGGGATACGGTGTTATTCGACAGGGGAACTTTCTTGAGTGCTTCGGCTGCTTTCTTGTCTATCATCATTTTGGCCAACGCAGTCGCTGCAGGGAGAATGAGCTCCTCAACAATAGAGTGAGTTTTTTTTTATTTAGCCACAAGCAGGGACACGGCGTAAGATGCCTCGAGTGCTTTCATTGACACATTCGTGGCTTTCATCATTACTGTCTGGCTCGACTTAAATTCCGACAGCTTTCGTCTGTAAAATTATTCCCTTTTATCGACACTTCCCGAGTGTTTGGTGCTCTGGTGTCTCTGTAAATGCGCTGGCTTCATCGCACTATTAGCCAGGACTTCACCGCAAAAGAAGCACTGAGGCTGCGGTGGGTCCGCAGAAGTATAAATGAATCCAAATAATATATATGTTTCACTGCCTTGGTTTCAGTTTGGCCTCTTTCTTACGTTTCTCGGCGGGCTCCTCTGAACCCTGGCCTGAACCCAGAGCAAGCGGACGTTTCAGCCATTTATCCATAGCACAGACCTACCCGTATTTCTCTGGCTGCAGGTAAGCAGCTGTTTTCATTGTGGGATTTTGGCGCGGTTGTGCCACAGACTATTGTCTCCCTAGGGAAACAAATCGCGCACTATCATTTTTGACGGGATTATTTTTGTTTTTACTTGTCACCTTGGAATTCCACGTACCCCCTACAGTTCCCTCGCGTACCACTAGGGGTACGCGTACCCCCGGTTGGGAAACACTGACGTAGTATACTTGAAATAGTGGCTCTGCAGCAGGTATACTCGACATTGAGAAACGGGGTGTTTCTCAATGTCGAGCAAAGCTGCTCCAGAGCCACTATTTTTTTAACTATGTTTTTAACAATTGTTTTACTTTATATTGAGTTGGTGAATGAGGCTGGCAACTAACATGTTATATTTGTTTCCTTTTCAAAAGGACCAGGCCAGCCACTGTCCTATAGTGTTTTTTTGTATTTTCTTGTCCTATATTGTTTTTCTTGTGCAGTTTCCAACCCAGTCTCACAAAAAACTTTTCACAACTACGTTGGTAAAACTGCCGTTACTACTAAAAAAAGTTGAACTTGTATGCTTGTTATCACCAAAGCATTCATGTTCTTCTTGTTTCACAAATGATGGGCAAGTTACTTGAATAATCAATCAATCAATCAATGTTTATTTATATAGCCCAATATCACAAATGTTACATTTGTCTCAGTGGACTTCACAGTTTGTACAGAATATCAGTATGACAATACGACACCCTCTGTCCTTAGACCCTCACATCGTACAAGGAAAAACTTCTGGAGAAAACCCACAGTTTAAAGGGAAACATGGGAGAAACCTCAGGGAGAGCAACAGAGGAGGGATCCCTCTCCCAGGACGGACAGACGTGCAATAGATGCCGTGTGTAAATTGAAAAGATAATACATTTACAACATAGGTAGTCCAAATGTTTGGAAATGCGTGTGTCTAATAAGAAGATGAATACACAAGGATATCCATCATAATGTATCTGAAATTGCTTATTGCATAAACAATTACATGATTGTACTTATTATGTACCAGCAGAGGTAATGATTTATATAACCAACTTAATTATGTTATCACAATGCTCTTACACCTATTCTGCCCAATACTGTGTAAAACATGGTTGTGCTTTAATAGAGTAATTAATGGCCTGCAGATGATATGGTCATATTTTTCAATATGCTCACATTATGCCGCAAATGATGCCACCAGTTTTATTCAGATAACCTGTCTACAATGTATAAAGATGGGTATACACATGTGTATTACTGTGCACTGAACATTAGTGTAGTGTATGCACACACTGGCTCACACTGATGGTATTAAAATGTTTTATTGTGGGTGTTTCTATTTCATATAGCCATTCTTACAGTATTTACAGTCAGCAGATTGTGAATGTAAGCCAGGACATTTCATAGGGTATGAAAAGTGGTGATGCATAAATCATTCCATAAGCTGTAGATATGGTTATGGTAGTCTATTAAATGGCGTATGTGTTTTCCTATTCAAACATAGTATATTGCACAATGTGTGCATGCATGTCCATATTTTACATTTAACGTATATGTCATTTGACGTGTAACAGTGTGTGTGTTTCTACCTGCTGTTGAAGACATGCCAAAAGGTTATTGGCTTCAAACCAGTTCAATATGTCAAATAAACACAGCTCAGTGAGCAGACTGAAAACAGAGTGTGAGGAGAGACAGAGAAGAGAAGAACAGAGATGAAAAGGAAGATAGAACAGAGGCAAAGGGAGGGATGGGTGACGAATGGGGGAAAAACTTCTGAGTGAAGGGATGAGGAAAATGTAAAGGATGAAGAGTTTAATGTAATAATCAAAATTTCAAAAAGATATACAATTTTGGTTTTTAAGTTACTCTTAAAGTCTCTTCAAAAAAAGGCTAGAAGGTTGCTATAAACTTCGTAATGTAACTTTCAATTAGCAAGCTTGTAAGCGCATGAGCTTACAGGACATAATATTATAGGACACTAGTTTATGCTAGTGTGAAAAGCTTTATGTTTACAGCTATGTATTTAAATGTTTTTGTCCAATATCCTGTTATTTTTGGATATTGGCCGCCGTCGTCTTAGCTTTTGGAAACCTCAGTGACCTTGATAGGACGGAGCTAATAACAAAGGAACAAGACGCTTTTAGTCAAGATTTCATTTTATATGAAGTAAGAAATTAAGAGAGAAGTTGCTTAATTATTTCATAGATTTCTATTCAATCTGACTTCCTTTTGCAACCAGTGAATTCACCCACTAATTAACCCTCACCCTAACCCTAACCAGTGTTGGGTGTAACGCGTTACAAAAGCAACGGAGTTACAGTAATATATTACTGTTTGTGTAACAAAGTAATGTAACGCATTACTAATGAAATGTGGGTAATATATTACCCGTTACAATGCTCAGTAACGCAGTTACAATAACACATTTTTTTATTCAAAAAAGAGAACGGAGGGAAAAATACAAACAACAAATTGTGTCAGGTGCGCGTGACCTGCTCCGCTGCACGTGCATCATTTCCAAAGTGCTTCCACATTAGTGACACATATCTGTGGATAATCATTTATACGAAAATGGTTAAAGAAACCATCACTAAACGCCAGCAACACTGCATCTACTGCAGACAGTAGCAACAGGTCAGATGGGGACGTTATGTTACCCGCCGTCGTGGACACTAGCTTACCGCCTGACTCGCCGCCCTCGCCCCCGGAGCAGCAGTCTTTGTCGCCCGAAACTACGCAGCCCCTCTGCGGCCCGCAGGTGCCAGGATACCACGGCAAAACAGAGCCTGCCCAGGTATATCTAAACAAGTACCCGCCTGCACAGTGGGGTAAGGCGGTCATTTATTTTGCAGCTCGTGGTATAAAAATAGACAATGGCTAGAATATTCATGTGAAAATAGTGCCATATTCTGCCATGCCTGTAGAAATGTTGGGTCAAATAATGCATACAATAGCACAGATTAGGGATGCCAGAAACTGACCATGATCAAAATCGAAAATCGGACAGCCCTGGCGAATAATAATCGATTTTTCGACGCCCCCCCGCGGGAGAAAAAAAAAGGGCTGCTGTCAACGTCGGTCTGTACCATACGTCTGTACCATACAACGGAATTGTGCCAAAACTACGCCAAAATAATTTTCGATTATGGAGACTGTAACGAATATTCGAATAATCGAATAATCGCTGGCATCTCTAGCACAGATGCCTTCACCACGAATGGCTACAAAAAGATCTCATATCCCAAGCTTATCAACAAGCTAATGTTGTAGCTGAAATGTTCTCCAGGTCACAAAGTCAACAGTTTTCAAGCACAGTAAATATTCTCTTCCCAGAGTATATAATGGGACCAAGCTTTTCAATGTTTGCCATTTCAAACCATGAGCTGGTTCAAATAATATTTGCCTTGATTTACAATATGTTCTCATTTGTTTTATCAGTACAGTTTTGAAGCTGTTGTGCTTTTCTTTGCCATAGTCCACTTTGGACTATATGAAATATTTCAGGATTGCACTTTTAACTCTCTTGAAATGTTCTCACTTGCTTGGTTTTAAAACATAACAAAGGCCATAATATGTTCATTGGGGACCATCAATGTTATTTTTCATTGATGTTGCCGGCCACTATTGCTCATGTAAACCTACTACTGCTGCGCCCCCTGTAATCTCAGAGGCACCCTGAGTCATTTTGTTCTGGAACCGGGCCTGTACATGGCCATATACTAAACTACAGAGCCCATTCCGTGTCCTGTTATTGTTTACTTCCTGTCTGCCTTCTTCTGGTGATTTTTCTGACGTCCAGCGCTCTGTCTTTTAACCTCTTTTCCTTTCTCTTTCTTGATCCTCCTTAGCAACCTTCATTATAGTCCTTGACAGTGGTCTGTACTGTATTAACAACGTGTCACATGTTAAGAATTTACAATCAGAATCGAGTATTCAACTAAGCCGTGTAATACAAGTTGTTAGTAGCCTTAAGAGCCTACACAGTTGTTATGCTATACCACATTGCCCTTCACTGGATATTTAATGAGCTGCACTAAACTACATTTTAGCATTTAAAATACCTAGCCATTCTTTTGCGGTTATTTTGGTGAAAGCAACTCAAAAGTAACTCAAAAGTAGTGTAACTCATTACATTTCAGAGACAGTAATATTGTAATGTAACTTATTACTTTCAAAAGACAATAATAAGTAATATGTAATATATTACATTTTGGAAGTAACTTACCCAACACTGACCCTAACCCATTACAAAGCACTTTCACTTATTACTGAATACACACCATGATTTATATCTGCTCAAATGTTCAGACCATGATGGTGACCATGATGGACCTCACCTTTAGACACTGCTTAAAAATAGCAGGTGGGGTCACCACAAAACGTTTTTAGGTACTCTAAATTAAAAAAATGCACAATTTAAAAAATACTGTTGCTTTTAAGAGACCAGACAGCCTTTGTTTCTAACCTTTTAGTAAGTTGCAAAAATGCTCCAATGCATAAAAGAGAAATGTTTTGTATTCGCTTTCCCACATCCAGCAAAAAATATAACACAATATATACAATACATAATAGAAAGGCAATCACCTGGGTAGTTGCCATAGTCACCAAGGCTGATCACACAGAGTGAGAAATTATACACAAATAAAGAAATGTTCCTGTGCAGTTACATGTGTGTGTGTGTGTGTGTGTGTGTGTGTGTGTGTGTGTGTGTGTGTGTGTGTGTGTGTGTGTGTGTGTGTGTGTGTGTGTGTGTGTGTGTGTGTGTGGTGTTATGCCTGTGGGTCAGTGTGCCAGAGTGATCAGAGTCTGTGTGACTCACAGTGGTGTCTGTCAAGTCTCGGCGACACCCTAATACCACCTTGTTTATCAGCGCTTTGATAAATGACAGCTTAACACCAAAGATGTCAGCCAAATCAAAACAGAAGGATTAACGCTTTCTCTGAAATCAGAGGGGAAGAGTTTGGGGCTTGCAAACCTCAACACCCACAACACAGTATAAAGAATGCTCTGATACCCTGTGAGGCAGATATGGGGAAACTATGCTCTGTAGTTACTTGCAAGAGCATTAGATATACATATATAATGTAAGTCATTTGTTTCTAATGCAAAAAAAACAGATCATAATCAGATTTATCATTGTAATCTTTTCAAAATACTTGAGAAAAACAGATATTAATTTTAAGGTGTTATTGCTCTATTACACTGGCACGTGCATAGGCCCATGTGTCATTCAAATTTCATAAGCATTCATGTGCAAATGTATTGCAGGAGGTGAAGTTAACACTTGTGTGTGCAATAAGACATATTATGGTGAGATGTACCCTGCCAAGCAGTGTTTGGAGTGAACATATCCCTGTCCAGAGGTTAATGAAGTAATTAACATGCATTTATTACTGAGATAAATAGGTGCCATATGCACATTTGAAGAAGTTATTTTCCCAAGGAATAGACACAAAAGAGGGTGAAGTAAATCATGCCTACAGTACATGTATGCAGACACAATGGGAATAACAAAAATACACTGAAAGCATTAAAGAATCCCTATATATCTTTTAAGTTTGAATTGTCTACTGGCACCTGACATTTTTTTTTTTTGCCTGAATATATTTCCAACATCAATGTGTGTTGAAAATACACACAAATGCATGTTCTAAAATGTGTGCATTCAGATTTTTCTAGGGAGGTCCATCAGAAATTGCCTCGTTTGAAATATCATACATTTTGTTATTTCTTTGAAAGTGTAAAACATGTTTGTGGCATGTGAGGTTAAGGGTTATGCACCTATGTTCAAGGATTCACTTGAATCACAAAATGAGTAAGATAGATTGTATGCAACACAAATAAACAAACAAACACTCACAGACAGTAACACATGCATATACACATGCACTCTTACGCAGAGCTACACGTGGAAGACATGCTCTCTTGTCCACAAACACAGATGACAATTTTTGAGGAGTGACCTTACCAGTTAAGCCCCATGCCCCTTCTAAACCTCTCTAAAAAGGTCAAATTCCACTTGTTTTGCATCAATCTTGATACAGGGTACTTATTATATGTTATAGTTTGGATTCCTAAAGCTTTTTGTCTACTATCCCATCATTCAAGGGTGGTTTTCACTATAAGTAATGGGGTTTTTTTGGACGGAAACTATAATTTACATTTTTTTACTATGTTCAATCTGAATTTACTTTAAAGTGGACCTATCATGCAAAATGCACTTTTGTACGTATTTTACACATGAATATGTGTCCCCGGTGTTCTAGGGAACTCACCAAGTGTCATAAAATACAACCCTCTCTCTTTTCCTCCGTACCCAAATCTTTTAAAAACGGGGCTACAACGAGCGGATACAGATTCCATCCGACCCAACGTCAGCCCGGAATACTGGGCGGTGACGCTCCGCCTACATGGGCAACGCTCCACCTATCAGGGGAATGGGGGGTTGCCACGGCCACGGCCGCTCGAAAGCGCTGGAGACGCTGTAGTACATATGCCAGGCCTGTAAGTGGCGCTGTAGTCTGCCACAAAAGCAGCGAAGAAGACTTCCCGCACATGGTTGCCCTTCTGTTTATTCTCCGCTGTGGCTCTTTTTCTCCCTCCCCAAGGCAAGCGTTTGCTCCTGCTGCTGTTATTCAATGCAATCCCTCCCTCCCTGTCATTCTCTCCGATAGTCCACCAGCAGATGACAAACACCCACCTCTCCGCCTCTTCCAAGGAACGAGGGGACAGTGTGGCAGAGTTTCAGTTAGATTTTTTTTCGCCGGTCAACATGTCTGTTAAAGTTTAAATCTTCCGGACAAAATTAGAAAAGTGCCGATCAAAGGTCTTCTTTGTTATTTATTGAGCTTTAAAACAAATGAGTAATGACTCTATATAAATCATATAAGAATAAAACAAGGAGGACAGAGCCTCTCTTTTTCTCCCCCTCTTCTGAGAGCCCAGCAGCTGATCTCAAAGCACGCTCCCCTCTCCTACAGGGGGGCGTGGTCAGCGGCAGCTCATTTGCATTAAAGCTACGTCACAGAATCAGCCCCTGCAAAAACAGGGCTGGAAAAGAGAAAATAGAGCGAAATGAGGCATGGCTAAAATGCAGGATCTGTTTGGTATTTTGAAAAAAAGACTTCAAAGACATGTTGTATATAGGTATGGCCCTACAATATATTGATCAAATATAGCATGATAGATCCACTTTAAAATAAAAAAATTCTATATGTGACCCGCTCTATCGAAATCAGTCGGAAGTCGCAACGGCTCATTTCAAAATAAACGTGGATTTGCGTAAAAAACTATTTTTTCGGGGTTTGGGTGTTTTGTTTGATTTTAAACAAACAAAGTCTTGGCTTTCAGAATATGACACTTTTATTTCCAAACTCACACGATAAATACATTCTTTAAGCTTGTAAAGGGAAGATGACAGGCAATCTGCTCTTCCGAAGCGCCTCCCCCGCCTCCCTCCGGCTGACATTATGATTGTAAGCGTAGAGTAATCATAAATAACACGGCATGGTCCGTTACAGTTTGTTTTCATCTGATTTCAATTTAACAAAGTCTTGGCTTTCAGAATATTAAACTTGTTTCGGCAAATTCAGATGATAAATACAACTTTGAAGCTTGTAACGGCATAATTACAAGCAGAGAACGGAGTAATTTAACGTCACAGCAGGCATAACAACAGCCTGTGTTTCACGTGAGGGTTTTCCGCGGGAAACAAACGCAATACACAAAAACGCAAAATTACACAAACACACACACGTGTATACACGCACACACACTCGCAAGCTTCCCCCATACCAGTAATCCAAACGAAAATACCAAAGTTGTTCTGGAAAACTGTCCGACACCTCAGGAGGGGGAAGCATGTAACCATCCAAGCTGTGTACAGTAAGGATGGGATGTTGTTGACCTCAACTGATGGAGTGTTAGGGCGTTGGAAGGAACACTTTGAGGAACTCCTGAACCCGACAACTCCGCCCTCTATGTTAGAGGCAGAGCTGGAGTATGACGGGGGATCAACACCAATCTCCCGTGGGGAGGTCACTGAGGTCGTCAAACAACTCCACAGTGGCAAAGCCCCGGGGGTTAATGAGATCCGCCCAGTAATGCTGAAGGCTCTGGGTGTTGAGGGACTGTCATGGTTGACACGTCTCATCAACATTGCGTGGAAGTCGGAAACAGTGCCGAAGGAGTGGCAGACTGGGGTGGTGGTTCCCCTTTTTAAAAAGGGGGATCAGAGGGTGTGTGCCAATTACAGAGGCATCACACTACTCAGCCTCCCCTTTACTCTAAGGTACTCGAAAGGAGGGTCAGGCCGATTGTCGAACCTCAGATTGAGGAGGAACAATGCGGATTCCGTCCTGGTCGTGGAATGACGGATCAGCTTTTTACTCTCGCAAGGATCCTGGAGGGGGCTTGGGAGTATGCTTATCCGGTCTACATGTGTTTTGTAGACTTGGAGAAGGCGTATGACCGAGTTCCCAGGGAGTTACTGTGGGAGGTGCTGCGGGAGTATGGGGTGAGGGGGTCTCTACTCAGGGCCATCCAATCTCTGTACTCCCAAAGCGAGAGCTGTGTCCAGGTCCTCGGCAGTAAGTCGGACCCATTTCCGGTCAGGGTTGGCCTCCGCCAGGGCTGCGTTTTGTCACCAATCCTGTTAATATACATGGATCGGATTTCGAGGTGTAGTCATGGGGGAGGGGGTCTGTAGTTCGGTGGACTAAGGATTGCACCACTGCTTTTTGCAGATGATGTGGTTCTAATGGCTTCATCAGTCTGCGACCTTCAGCACTCACTGGATCGGTTCGCAACCGAGTGTGAAGCGGCTGGGATGAGGATCAGCACCTCCAAATCTGAGGCCATGGTTCTCAGCAGGAAACCGATGGACTGTCCACTCCAAGTAGGGAATGAGTCCTTACCCCAAGTGAAGGAGTTCAAGCAGTGTGCGAAATACGGGGGGGTCCGGGGGAGCTCGACCCCCCCGATTAACACCTGAGCCCCCCTGAAAGCCTCAACAGCAACATTTAGGGGGGGTCTGAAATTATAATATGTATTTGTCACTTGCAATGGTCACTAAAATGTTTTTAAGCTTACTATGTCCAGTATTCATAATTCAAAACATTTATTCACAAATATCTTCTATTTTGGCCGTCAAAAGCAGAGCCAGCCGCCGTGACGCGGGTACGCTGTGTGACGCGGACACAAATTATGCAAATTAGCCATGCGCGGCAAAGAGGAGAGAAAGACGTTACATTAGAGAGGACTACAATGTCTAAGAGAAAGCTAAACCAAAGTGTTTCACTCGCGCACTTTGGGTTCACATCCAAAAAAGTGACACCACGAGATGACCAAGAGACACCCAGAGATGATGCTGATGATGCAGCAGCTAGCACAGCACTCGCTACCAGAACCGTTAGCGAGTCGGGGGCTCCTGTCCCGCCCAGTCACTCCCCAGAAAGAGGTGAAGTTGAGGCAGAGCGCTCAGAAGACGCAGCAGTTGCGGAGGTAGCTGCTACTGCTAGTGACTTTCCGCCGGCTGGTTGGACAACGAAGCAGGTGGGTGAATGGAAAGACCGCAACCCCTGGCTTGACATTAAGGCTGGAAAGTTAGGATGCTTAGTGTGTAGGAAAGCAAAAACGTTGCTGCTAAAGGGACCGGGTTTACACCTCGCGGAAGAATGGATCAATGGTGATGTTACTAGCCCTGATGCAAAACAGCTACGAAAGAAGATCTACAAACACAGGGACAGCCAGGCCCACGCGAGGTCAGTGGAAATAGTACAGATGAAAGACAAAGAAACCCTCCCAAACTGTTTCATTGATGTACAGTCCGATTTACTCAAGAAAACAACAGTCTCGTTTAGAACAGCTTACACCGTAGCAAAGGAAAGGCTATCTTATAAAAAGCTCAACCCCCTCATGACAATGCAGGAGCTGAATGGAGCCGAAGTTGGGAATATCCACAAATCTGACCATGCATGCGCAGAAATAATAAGTCACATTGCAAAGGAAATGCGCCGCAAGTTCGTCTCTAATGTGAAAGAAATGGATTCAAAGGTATCAATCACAATTGATGAAAGTACCGTTCACGGTCGTCCCTATCTAATCATTTACGTAAGATGTGATGTCAGTGGTAAGGGCGATGTAGATAATGTGTTCCTGGATATAGTGGAACTTACAGATGGGGTCGATGCTGAATCAATTTATAACTCAATGATGGCGAGTCTATATAAAGCTGGAATGGATGATGACTTTTTGAAGATGCACCTAATAAGCATAGCCACCGATGGGGCTGCAGTGCTCACGGGAAAAGCCAGTGGGCTTGTCGTCAGGCTCAAAAACAAGTTTCCGAACGTGCAGTCTGTACACTGCCTGGCGCACAGACTAGAACTGTCAGTCAAAGATGCTCTTAAAGAAGTGGGTGGCACTAATCAGTTTGAGATATTTATTTCACATTTATACTCACTCTACAATCAGTCAACCAGGAATTCCAGATTGCTGAAAGAAGCAGCGGCCGAGCTCAACATGGAAATACTGAAAATAGGTCAAATTTTCACCATCAGATGGGTTGCCAGCAGCTTTAAAACAGTAAAAGCTGTATGGAAAGATTTCCCCGCACTAGCACTCCATTTTAAAACATCCAGTGAGAACGCATCACGTAATGATCTTGAGAGGCAAAAATACAAGGGACTTTTCAAGCACCTAACCAACTCAGGATTCGTGGAAGATTTGGCTGTCATGAAAGACATCCTGCGTGAACTCCAGAGCCTGTCTCTCAAGCTGCAGAGAAGAGAAATGACACTTGTGGACTCAAGTGTCCACATCAAACAAACCATACATGTGTTGACCGCCATGAAGACGACCGGGGGGAGATCAACGAAGAAGGCTGAACAGGGCGTCTCATCGGGCTTTTTTAAGGACGTAGAGCTGACAGAAGGCAGGGGGAAAATAAACAAGCCTCGTTTTTATGAATCGGTGGTTGCTACTCTAACCAAGCGCTTACCGGAGTCAAGCTTGGTCCAGACGCTCAAAGCTCTTGATAAGCGCTTTTGGCCTGGAGAGCAGGAAGACTTGACTTTGTTTGGCGAACAAGAAGTGCACCGTCTTGCTAAATCGCTTGGAGAACCAGCCGGGGAGGCCGTGGAGCAGTTTAGAGACTGGAAATTGCAGGGCACTCCACCGGGCAAAACACTGGAACGGCTATGCATAGCAAGTCGCACTTACCTCCCCACGTCTGCTGAGTGCGAAAGAGGCTTTTCCGCCGTGAATAACACCGACAACCAGAGCCGCAACAGGTTGCGCGAGGAGAGCCTGTCTTCGCTTCTGTTTGTGGACCTAAACGGACCCCCTTTGGACAAATTCGACCCAGTGCCGTTCGTGAAAAGCTGGATTAAAGCAGGACATCGTCTCTCTTCTTCTTGGAAACCAGGACGGCAACGAGAAGAAGTCGAGCCAAGGCATCTTTGGTCTATTCTCACTTAAGGTAAAAGACTATTTTTTCGATCTTTGCTGTGCATAAGATGAGCGTGTGCGTATGTCCTGTGTGGATTCCGGGGTTAAGAATAGCATAATTAGCCTTGGCGTTCAAGTTAGTGTGTGTGTGTGTGCGTGTGTGTGTGTTTGTGGGTGTTTGCAGGGCCGCACCTCCCTACACGCAGATCACGCAGACTGTGTGTGTGTGTGTGTGCGTGTGTGTGGGTGTGAAGGTGTGTGCAGGCCCGCCCCTCCCTACACGCAGATCACGCAGACTGTGTGTGTGTGTGTGTGTGCGTGCGTGCGTGCAGGCCCGCCCCTCCCTACACGCAGAGCACGCAGACTGTGTGTGTGTGTGTGTGTGTATGTGTGTGTGTGTGTGTGTGTGTGTGTGTGTGTGTGTGTGTGTGTGTGTGTGTCTGAGACCAGCTCTGCTCCCATTTCCTCGCATAGAATCGAAAACAGATGGCTCTTTAATGGTCGCGTATTCATTCATATGAACGTTAGAATATATAATTATTTGACAGCGCCCGGTTGAGAAACGCTGCTACTACTGATTGTCTTGGATTGCATCCATGAAATATAGCATAGGCCTACTGCATATTGAGAAATCTTCGACCGGTATATTGCGCAATAAACGGGAGATGGGGACCCCCCCGATTATTGACGGGTATTTCGCACACTGAGTTCAAGTATCTCGGGGTCTTGTTCTCGAGTGAGGGAACAATGGAGCGTGAGATGGGCCGGAGAATTGGAGCAGCGGGAGCGGTACTGCAGTCGCTTTACCGCACCGTTGTGACGAAAAGGGAGCTGAGCCAGAAGGCAAAGCTCTCTGTCTCCCGGGCCATTTTCGTTCCTACCCTCACCTATGGTCATGAAGGATGGGTCATGACCGAAAGAGATAAGGTGAGAAGTTCGGTCATCCGGGAGGGACTCGGAGTTGAGCCGCTCCTCCTTCGCGTCGAAAGGAGCCAGTTGAGGTGGTTCGGGCACCTAGTTAGGATGCCACCTGGGCGCCTCCCTAGGGAGGTGTTCCAGGCACGTCCAGCTGGGAAGAGACCAAGGGGTAGACCTAGGACCAGGTGGAGGGATTATATCTCTTCGCTGGCCTGGGAGCGCCTTGGGATCCCCCAGTCAGAGCTGGTTGATGTCGCCAGGGAAAAGAAAGTTTGGGGCTCTCTGCTGGAACTGCTACCCCCGCGACCCGACCACGGATCAGCGGGAGAAGATGGATGGATGGGCCAATATGCAACAAATACTGGATTGTCATTGTGGTCAATGAACAATAAAATAATGGGAATAATTTTTTACGGAAAACTGTTATATATATACAGATGTCGTTCAGTTAACCTCTTAAGCCCTGAGCCTGTTTTTCAGGTTTCAGGCTCGACAATGCCACTAACACAACAAAGACTATATCATCACTTCTAAAAGGGGTAAATTAATAATCTTTTCTCTCAAAGCAAGGTTACATCTGTGAGTTGGATGTATAAGTGTCAGAATCAATATAGATGTTTATATTTTAAAATAAATTCAGATGGAACATAGTCAAAACATGTAAATTCTAATGTCCGCCTAAAAAAAACCCATTACTTATAGTGAAAACCACCCTTGAACGATGGGTTAGTAAACTAAAAGTTTTAGGAATCCAAACTATAACATATAATAAGTACCCTGTATCAAGATTGATGCAAAACAAGTGAAATTTGTCCTTTTTAGACAGATTTAGAAAAATAAAGTCCAGGCGGACTCACCTCTGGGTAATTTGGGAACCATCAGTTCCATTTGAACTTTTTCACTGTAAAAATCATTTTTATTACTTTGAATTATCACTATAGGTATTCATTCCATCCAAATACAACTGTTGTGAAAAAAATAAAAATAAAAAAATAAAATATAAAAACATACTCTGTTATCCTAACGTCATTTGCAGGAAACAACGTCTAAGGAACCTTAATATTTAATAAACTATGAATATGTATATCCATATAATGGGAAAAAACTAATTTAACTGATCTTTTTCATTTATTTTTTCAAAAAAAACACACAATGCTAACAGTGAGCCTCTGAATTAGCCCCGAGCGAAAAATGCTAACCTATTACTGCACCGAAAATCACTCCTAGCTCCCTTATTACTTATCCTAGCTGCACATCCAACACATCGTTTATGATCGTAAAGACACAGAATCTAACGGTGCCCACCTCAACACTGAAAGATACAAACTTGCGAGGTTATCAACAAAAACGTACATCAAAACAAGTGGCGCTAGGTACTAACATGCATGGCTTACCTTCCTCTTTGTCTGGTCTAAACTGGTCTTCAATGGCATTACAACGATAAAAACGATGATGTAGTTAATCCCTTTGAAATTTTCTGATAATCCATAAGCAATAAAACTGCAATTCCGTTATCTGCTGTCCGCTCTGTGTGCTCCGTGTGCTCTGTCTTGCAATTCCTGCTTCCTTTCGTAGTAAACAATAAATGAAGTCGGCTGCGTAATGTACTTAAACTGGCTGGCATTCTTTATACTTTACGCAGGACTATATCTCTGGAACCCATTGGTCGATTCGTGTGATTTACACTTTTTTCTTAACCATCAGAATCAATAGAATCGATGCGCAGTTCCCAAATCCACGTAAACATTACCATAGCGGACGTAATAGGGAAGCGAACAAAGCTTATCTGAAAGTGCATGCCTGGACTGCAAAACTTTATACCCAGTATATTGCCATAAATATGATGATGGATTATCAGTCAACATTTCTACGTGACACAAAGACATTGGATTGCCCTTGAGGGGCGTTTTTATTCCGGTGAACACAACTTTTGATCACAAATCAAAAAAAGGTAAGACGTAATTATTGTAATATTTTTGAAACCGGATGTTGTTTACTTTCTCTTTTCTGGCTGATAGCTCCTGGAATTCGGTGTCTTACAGTGATGACATTACATGTGTGGAATCTGTGGAGTCTCAGCTTTAATCGGATATCTTGTTTGTGCAGTTAGGATAAGTAATAAGGGCATTTCTACAGTGAGTGCTGTGCAAAAGTCCGTTAGCATTAGTTAGCATTTTTTCGCTCCATGCTAATTCAAAGGCTTGGTATTACTCTTGTGTTTCTTTTAGCTAAACATGGTTCACATTGTCAGTTAGCTGAGTTTCTTACCGTTAAAAGGGTATGGAACATTAATAGTTTCATAAATGTTAAGAAGCACTGAGACATAGTCTCGTAAAAAAAAGGTGGGAGGGGTCCACTGGGGGGACCCTCGGGCTTAAGAGGTAAAGAAAACAAAAACTCTTTCAGTGCCCTGCCCTTCATTGCTAAAGGTTAATGTGCAATTAGTGCAAAAAAAACAAGCAAACACATAGTTGTTAAGAATACAAACAGTCAGTATCCTAACCAGAGGTATACTGAGGGTACCGCATATTGATGTGAAAGAACTAAGCAATTACAGTGTATATTTGACTAATTTTCAATTTAAGGGCATATATTATTCATGCAAACAAATTATTTATTAAAATATTTACCCAAGATCCCTGCAGGGTTCAATCATTTTTCTAAATAAAGCAAAACATATTTAAAATGATTAAACAGATTTCTAAGCAGCACTGCACTGAGACTTATACAATTCAATATACTTGCTTACATAGACAGTAATGTTACAATATCAAAATGCAGAAACTGACAAGACAGTGGGAGAGCACACACACATCCTATTTGTCTATGTTAAAAAGAAAAGCATTCAGTAGATCGTACCTGTGCCATGACTCACCAACGTGAGGGAGGCGTGTGGCGCAGTGGGATAGTGCGTTGATGTTCAGATCAGGGGGGCACAGGTTCAAACCCCACTGCAGTCAGCATGCTGTTGTGTCCCTGGGCAAGACACCATCCATCCATCCATCTTCTTCCGCTTATCCGTGGTCGGGTCGCGGGGGTAGCAGTTCCAGCAGAGAGCCCCAAACTTCCTTTTCCCTGGCGACATCAACCAGCTCTGACTGGGGGATCCCAAGGCGCTCCCAGGCCAGCGAAGAGATATAATCCCTCCACCTGGTCCTAGGTCTACCCCTTGGTCTCTTCCCAGCTGGACGTGCCTGGAACACCTCCCTAGGGAGGCGCCCAGGTGGCATCCTAACTAGGTGCCCGAACCACCTCAACTGGCTCCTTTCGACGCGAAGGAGGAGCGGCTCAACTCCGAGTCCCTCCCGGATGACCGAACTTCTCACCTTATCCCTAAGGGAGACACCAGCCACCCTGCGGAGAAAACCCATCTCGGCCGCTTGTATCCGCGATCTCGTTCTTTCGGTCATGACCCATCCTTCATGACCATAGGTGAGGGTAGGAACGAAAATGGCCCGGTAGACAGAGAGCTTTGCCTTCTGGCTCAGCTCCCTTTTCGTCACAACGGTGTGGTAAAGCGACTGCAGTACCGCTCCCGCTGCTCCGATTCTCCGGCCCATCTCACGCTCCATTGTTCCCTCACTCGAGAACAAAACCCCGAGATACTTGAACTCCTTCACTTGGGGTAAGGACTCATTCCCTACTTGGAGTGGACAATCCATCGGTTTCCTGCTGAGAACCATGGCCTCAGATTTGGAGGTGCTGATCCTCATCCCAGCCGCTTCACACTCGGTTGCGAACCGATCCAGTGAGTGCTGAAGGTCGCAGACCGATGAAGCCATCAGAACCACATCATCTGCAAAAAGCAGTGGTGCAATCCTTAGCCCACCGAACTGCAGACCCCCCCCCCCCATGACTACGCCTCGAAATCCGATCCATGTATATTACAAACAGGATTGGTGACAAAGCGCAGCCCTGGCGGAGGCCAACCCTCACCGGAAATGGGTCCGACTTACTGCCGAGGAGCCGGACACAGCTCTCGCTTTGGGAGTACAGAGATTGGATGGCCCTGAGTAGAGACCCCCTCACCCCATACTCCCGCAGCACCTCCCACAGTAACTCCCTGGGAACCCGGTCATACGCCTTCTCCAAGTCCACAAAACACATGTAGACCGGATAAGCGTACTCCCAAGCCCCCTCCAGGATCCTTGCGAGAGTAAAAAGCTGATCCGTCGTTCCACGACCAGGACGGAATCCGCATTGTTCCTCCTCAATCTGAGGTTCGACAATCGGCCTGACCCTCCTTTCGAGTACCTTAGAGTAAACTTTCCCGGGGAGGCTGAGTAGTGTGATGCCTCTGTAATTGGCACACACCCTCTGGTCCCCCTTTTTAAAAAGGGGAACCACCACCCCGGTCTGCCACTCCTTCGGTACCGTTTCCGACTTCCACGCAATGTTGATGAGACGTGTCAACCAAGACAGTCCCTCAACACCCAGAGCCTTCAGCATTTCTGGGCGGATCTCATCCACCCCCGGGGCTTTGCCACTGTGGAGTTGTTTAACAACCTCAGTGACCTCCCCCCGGGAGATTGGTGTCGATCCCCCGTCATACTCCAGCTCTGCCTCTAACATAGAGGACGGAGTTGTCGGGTTCAGAAGTTCCTCAAAGTGCTCCTTCCAACGCCCTAACACTCCATCAGTTGAGGTCAACAACGTCCCATCCTTACTGTACACAGCTTGGATGGTTCCCTGCTTCCCCCTCCTGAGGTGTCGGACAGTTTTCCAGAACAACTTTGGTGCCGCCCGAAAGTCCTTTTCCATGTCCTCTCCGAACTTCACACCCGCTGCTTTGCCTCGGCCACGGCTGAGGCTGCTGCCCTTCGGGCCTGTCGGTACCTTGCAACTGCCTCGGGAGTCCTCCGGGATAACAAATCCCTGAAGGCCTCCTTCTTCAGTCGGACGGCTTCCCTGACCACCGGTGTCCACCAGGAGGTTCGAGGGTTACCGCCCCTTGAGGCACCTAGGACCTTGAGACCACAGCTCCCCGCCGCGGCTTCGGCAATAGAGGCTTTGAACACCGACCACTCTGGTTCAATGTCCCCAACCTCCACAGGAATGCCCGAAAAGCTCTGCCGGAGGTGTGAGTTGAAGGCCTCCTGAACCTGGGCCTCCTCCAGACGTTCCCAGTTCACCCGAACTACACGTTTGGGCTTACCAGGTCTATCCAGAGGCTTCCCCTGCCACTCGACCCAACTCACCACCAGATGGTGATCAGTTGACAACTCCGCCCCTCTCTTTACCCGAGTGTCCAAAACATACGGCCTCAGGTCCGATGATACGATAACGAAATCGATCATGGACCTTCTGCCTAGGGTGCTCTGGTACCACGTACACTTATGAGCATCCCTATGTTCGAACATGGTGTTTGTTATGGCCAATCCATGACTAGCACAGAAGTCCAGTAACAAACCACCACTCCGGTTCAGATCAGGGGGGCCGTTCCTCCCAATCACTCCCCTCCAAGTGTCTCCATCATTGCCCACATGTGCGTTGAAGTCTCCCAGCAAGATTAAAGAGTCCCCTTCAGGAGCCCCATACAGGACTCTTTCCAGGGTCTCCAAGAAGGCTGTATACTCTGAACTGCTGTTGGGTGCATAAGCACACACAACAGTCAGAGTTTTCCCCCCCATAACCCGCAGGCGTAGGGAGGCAACCCTCTCGTCCACTGGGGTAGACTCCAACAACGAAGCACCCAACCGGGGACTTGTGAGTATCCCCACACCCGCCCGGCGCCTCACACCTTGAGCAACTCCGGAGAAGAATAGAGTCCAACCCCTATCCAGAAGTAAGGTTCCAGAGCCGACGCTGTGCGTAGAGGTGAGCCCAACCAGATCCAACTGGTACCGCTCCACCTCCCGCACAACTCCGACTCCTTCCCCCCCAGAGAGGTGACGTTCCACGTCCCCAAAGCCAGCTTCTGTCGCCCGGGTCTGGTCCGTCGAGACCCTCCGCTTTCACTGCCACCCTTCTGGCAGCGCACCCGACCCCATCGTTGTTTCCCGTAGGTGGTGGGCCCGCGGGATGGAGAAGCGGAGGTGTTGCCCACGTTGCCTTTTCGGGCTGGGCCCGGCCGGGCTCCGTGGCAAGCCCGGCCACCAGACGCTCGCCGACGAGTCCTCCTTCTGGGCCTGGCTCCAGAAAGGGACCCCGGGCTTCCTCCGGGCCGGGTATCCTCACTCCTTGTGTCGTCTTTCATGAGGTCTTTTTGAACCAATCTTAGTCTGGCCCCTTGCCTGAGACCAATTTGCCATGGGAGACCCTACCAGGAACACAAGGTTCCAGACAACACAGCCCCCAGGTTCATCAGTGTGCGTTTTTTTAATATAGTCCCGGTAGAGGGATATGGATCTTTGTTTTAGTGACCATTTTACAATGGTTTTCTGAAAGATATTGCTCTCTTCTTTTATAACGTTTTTTTGGGCAAGACACTTCGCCCCAAATTGCTCCTGTGGGGATTGCCCACAGTATTGAGTATGTAAGTCGCTTTGGATAAAAGCGTCTAACAAGCAGTGTTGTGCTAGTTACTGAAAACTAGTTACCATTACTAGTTACTTCATTTAAAAAGTAACTCAGTTACTTTACTGATTACTTACACCAAAATGTAATGCGTTACTGTGAAAAGTAACGTTTTAGTTACTTAAAAAAAGGGCTCCCATTAATGCCCTTATAGCCTTCATTTCAGTACTGTTATTGCATTGGAGAATAATACAATCTGTTGATCAACTTGACATGCATTATATGCAATCTGGATTGCATCGATATTAGCTGGTTTTCCATTTTTGTATATTCTTTCTCCAGGTAGTTGGAAAAATATTTCCGTCCCATATGCCGTGTGCCGCCCGGACATGGTATCATGCTAACTAGCTCCCTGAAAGCGGGTGACTCCACTGTAGCAATAGCCTGCATGTGTTCTACAACATACTGTGCAATGGCTTTATCGACTTTTCCCTGGCTAGCAGTCTCTTGGTTAAAATCCAGCCGCTGTTGCTTAGGTGGAGGTGGAGTGGCGTTGGATGAGTCTGGGTCTGTGCCGGTCTTAGTTACTAGCTTCGTCCCAGCATGTTGTTTTTGCAGATGTTTTAAGAGATTTGAATTACTGGTTTGGTCAGTAGATAGACTCTTTGACCCGCCAGGACACAACTTACATTTAACTAAAACGTTCTTTTCTTTGTGCTCGACAAAAGTGAAATAGTGAGAATATCTCCAGGTGGAGAAACTAGACTTGAGCTCCGCCGCCGCCATGATAGTCTTGTTAGTAAACAACACAAAAACGCCCACAGCCGTCTCCGCATGTGACACAGGAAGTATCTAAGTACATTTACTCAAGTACTTAAGTACAGTTCTCATCTCTGTTCGCCTGGCTGTTGACTATATAAAAAAAGAACGCAGTAACGGAGTAACGCACCATGTAGTAATGGTAACTGAGTTACTGAATTTAAAAAGTAATGCGTTAGAGTACTAGTTACTGCCAAAGATAACGGCGTTACAGTAACGCGTTAGTCCCAACACTGCTAACAAGTAACATGTAATGTAATGTAAATGACATTCCCTTTAAAGCCACAAAGTCAGTATTCCATTGCATATTAGCTTTCCTTGACCATCGCGCAAACAGATGTCTCTGTGTGCATCCTATTGTTTATTATTCAAATCAATCTAACATCCCCCAGGAGACTAATTGATACTGATTTGTAAGAAAGTGTCGATTCCTTCCAGATGAAAAACGTAATGGCTTTGCTGCTGTCCCTAAATCAGATCAATATTAGAAAGAAATACATTTTGTTTATTTATTTTTCCCAAATAGCAAAAATCACAAATATTTATCTATCTTGGTGTATTGTCAGAAGAGCAGTATATTTTACATTATATATTACAGCAACTATTATATTATATATTACAACTGTTCACTTGTAAGTATAATGTATTAAATGGAATACTCTCCGACACCCCTCCTGCATGACACCCTTAGCAGTTGTTGTACCTTTTTCTCTACACTCACTGGGTGATGTTTGATGACGCATCAATACTTTCTACATTAAGCGATAAACAGTCCTTGGCATAAGAAACAAATGTGAGTTATGTTAGCCATTTTGGAAATCATTTTTTAAATTTTACTTTAAGTTAACTGTAATACTTGAAAGTTGAAGTAAGCTAATCTAGCATAGGTAACTTCAGTTAGTTTTAGCTAATGTTTGTGCTATTTTACCCGTTAGACGGCCCAACGTCCGAAACATGCCGGAAATGCAACTGTAGCTTAGTTTAGTTGTGTTTTTCCTCTCGTTTGTAGGTGACCGTGGTTTTAGAAACATAATAAACAACATAATTAGGAGATTAACATGACAAACAAATGCAAGTAAATGTAGTTAAATGAGGCTCTCGTCATGGACAAAGATTGATTCATGTGCATGTACAATATCAGTGACCCATGGAAATGCCCATGTGTGTGTCATAGTGCAGATGTTTATTTGTGTTCAGGCTATATGCCTGTGGATCAGTGTGACACAGTGATCATGGTCTGAATGATTAAATCTGGTTCCTGTCAAAGCACATTAACTTCTCTAATACGCCATTTATCAGCTCGGCCACACCAGGTCACTGGTTCCTAATTAGTTGGAAACTGCACACCAGATCTTCCCTCAAATTGTGACTCAACTAATGGAAAAGGAAAAAGTTGAGCTTAATGAAGCACATTTATTGAGAAAACATTAAGGTTTTTTATATCACAGCCTGATGATTTATGCTTGTGTGTGGATGATATAATAATGAAAAGATGGCTTGATGATATTTTTTATATCAAGGCCATGAGTGCTAATTGGGTCTTAATGGAGGTAGCTTTTATGCGCGATACACAAAATAATTCTGTTTTCCAACACTTTTTTAAATTAAATTCTATTATATGTAGTTTGTGTCACCGTGTAAGTGCATGGACTACAATTAAATACTGAGAAATTCAGACTCAACATTTTCTTAGAAGAGCGGAATGAAACAGAGGATTTTATTATTAGCCAAGAAATTGAAAACATATGTTAGTACATATTTCTGTTAGAATTCGTAAGTCACAGCATGAATATCTTTGCATACCTCAATTTACAAGGATCATTATTAAGGACATTTTGAATGGTTGGTATAGGGTCAAGATGTATAACGGAAATATACTATAGTCCTCTTTATTTGTAGAAAGATGTTGTTTTTTTAACAACAATTGAGATGAGCTAATCATATTGGATCATTTATTTGTATATAAAATCTTTTTGACAATACAAACAATTTTAAAGTTTGTATATGTATTGTAAATGTAAATAACTGCTAAGGTGAGGCCCAACTTTAGCTTTGAGGAAGATAATCCGTTATTTAATTGTTAAGCCCTTAAATTGTGTTTAACACACATCATTGCATATTAAGGAAAATATATTACAAACTGTACAACAAATAATATTATCAATGCTACCTGACATAAGCAATGAAACATATGCAAAGACTCATATCACTCTATAGCTACTTCTTCCTCCAATAATATGTCTGTCAGTATCAAATTGCTCTGATGTGATGTGATATAAGCAGGGAGCCAATGTGTCTCTCTAGATATCTGCTTTTCCAATAAAGACATGTGCAGAGTTGTTCTCTGTGGCTCTAAGCATATACATGCCTGCCAACAGAAGATGAGATAGAGAGAGCTAGAGAACTCTTTATGCAGGGAGAAAAAGCCTGACAGAAAAAAACATGAAGAGACTACAAGAGTTGCTCAGATTAAGAAAGAGATTCATTAAGAGTCTAAGGAGAGGAGCGAGAATAGGGAATGAAAATCAAGACATCGAGAAAAAGACAGCTAACTGGGAGAGAAAAGAGAGACTGGTAATTACTTTAAAAAAAAGGACACACTGGGACTTTCCTAAGAAAAAGATAAAAACCGAACGTTATAATGATATAAACAGAGTGGATAGATACTGTAATTGGACTAACATAGAAAGCAATAAATAAAGACAATCTGTAAAAGATGGACAAGGAGAGATGAAAATAAGAGGGTGAGATGGAAATGAAAGACAAAAGAGGATAAGATTGTGAGAAACGACACACTTGACATTTACCTTCCATATTCTTCAGTAAACAAGAACAGGAGGGATGATCTGGGGAGAGAAAGATAGGGAAAAGGGTGAATGAACATGTGACTGTTATCATGCAGCTGTACAAATATTTAATATATGCCAGACTTCAGAATTCATCATCTACTGTCCCTCACTAGAGTCAGTCCTCACATGCTGTATCCTTCAAGTGCTCATATGTTTATAAGCCCTAAAAACCTGAGAATCGATCATTGGTTTTTCATTGGTGGATTGCTGTTGGTGATGTATTTCACCTTCCATGTGTTTGAATAACTGAATTAGTGCCTGAATGTCCACGTCCTTGTGAGATTGAACTGCATGACCTGAAAGTACTTACGCCGTCAACAACTTGGTTTTGTTCAATCAATTCGAAGAGGTACACTTTATTTGTGTTGCTTCTCATTTGGCAGGACTTTGTCAAATGTAAGCCAGCTCCATTTAAATTCCAAGCAATTTATAGATTTGTATTTGAAATTGCAGCGAGTTTTTCCAGAATGTTTTAACTTTGCTGTTATAAATACTGGTACGATAGAGCTTTTTTTATCGACAGAGTGTTCTTTTCCATTAACCTGTTAAGCTCGAGAGACCCCGGTTCCGGGGGCCTCCTGCAATATCTTGCAGAAAACAGTGTCTGAGGGCATGTTCATTTAATAAACTATGAATGTTTTATATCCATGTAACGGGAAGAAACTCATCTAACTGATCATTTAAAAAAAAAAAATCCAAAAAAACACTCACAATGCTAACGCTGAGCCTCTGAATTATCAACAAGCGAAAAATGCTAACAGATGACTGCACCGAAATTCACTCACAAAACCTTATTATTTATCTTTGCTGCACATCTCAACCCATCATTTCACATTGTGAGGAGACACAGAATCGATGGGTACCCTCATTATCACTCAATGATACGAACTCTCGGAGATAATAACAAGAACACACATCAAAACATATCACCCCCCAGAGTTTGAGGCGAGGTTCAACATGTCTCAGGAAGGAACCTGTAACCTGTCTCACTTCACCCCCAACTCGTCTCTGGTCTTCGTTCAGGCGACTCCCTCCAGAGTTCTGCCGTCTCCCACCGTCAACACCAGAGAGGCACTGGGTGTGATCATGGATATGTTCCACGCCCCGACGCTCTTCCAGGATCAGTTCAACAACACGTCTGTTCTCGACGTCGCCGAGCAAACATTTGATAACGAGTACCAGAGGAATGGAGGCGCCAGCTCGTCCTGCGCTCCCCCGACCGCCGCCCCGTTCACCGTCTTCCAGGACAACACCGACAAAGAAAATGGAAGTACTGCTGCTCCCTCTGTGGTGGAGAAGTCTAAACCAATCAGAGCTCTCGCTGAAATCCCGGTTTCCAAAAAACCCAGCGAGACCGACCTGATGCCAGATGAGAGCACGATGTGGAGTTTCAACTCCCTCCACTCCCTCGCCGCCTGTCCAAACAGCACCACTGACTTCGCCATGTTTGCCCAGTTCGTCTCCACGCCGTTCACCAACAAGATGCCATTCAACTTCCGCGAGGACAAAGTGAGTAACTGTGATGGTGGAGACGCTGAGGACGATGCTTTTATCAGACGTCAGACGATAAAACTCAGACGGATCACTTTGGGATAGCAGGCACGGTGTACTGCATGCTGTTCGGGACGTACATGCAGGTGACGAGTGAAGGCGGAGAGTGGAAGACTAACGGGGTATTCAGAAGGAACCCTCACCGTGAACTTTGGCTGGATTTCTTCCACTGTCTCCTGAATTCCCCCCCGATCGGCGCCCTGCAGAAGCTCCGCCTCCAATTGACCTCCGTCCTGCAGCAGAACTACAGCAACAAACTGCCCTCTTTAAAGAGCCGTCTGACCGTGCTGCTGCTGGAGAACAAGAAACCTGCCCGGAGATGAGGAGGGAGGAAAGGAGGAAAGGAGACCAAGATCCTCCTTCAAATTGCTTCAGTTTATTTTTAACGTTTTAGGGAAGATCAGAATCTGTACAAATGTAAATATTGTTTGGTTGATTTTTTTTTAACCTTTTTATCTGCTCACGATTCTTTGTTAAATAAAATAAATGTGATTTCAGGAAAAAAAAAAAAAAAAAAAAAAAAAACATATGGAGCTAGTTAGCCAAAATGGCTCACCTGTGTGGTAGTCTGGTCAAAAGTGGTCTTCAATGGCATTAAAATGATACAAAACGATGCTGAAGTTAATCCATAGGTTAATCCAATGTGTCTGTGTCACTTGTAATGATTTCTGATAATTCATGAGCAATAAATCAGCTTTTCGGTTTTGAGATGTCAAACCTAGAGAGAGCTTCGCTCTGGAGCAAAACTGCTTGCGCGAAGACGCCATTTTTTCTTTTTAAACATGTGTGTGTGTGGGGAGATTCCCATTCTATTGGCTAACGGCCCATCCACACTACAGCTTCAAAAAAAGCTTGGAGTGTCTGAAGCTCGACCAACAACCAATCACATGAATCTCCCGCCCTTGACACACAAGCAGCGGTTTGATTGGCTAGAGCTTGTACTGGCATATGATTTGATTGGCTGACGCTTCCACCGAAAGCTTCAGAATCTTCAAAAGTTTAAAATTGCTCAACTTTTGCAGCCTGAAACGCCAGGAAAGCTCTGCTCTGCTTCCCACAATGCAGTTCGGCGAAAGGTGACGTCACCCCATTCAAAGTGAATGGGCAGACGCGTTGGAAACCGTTTATGAAGCTGTCGAACGTTGACATTGGAGGTAAAACATGAGGTATAAAATGTTTTTATATGGATGTCATTTCTAGCTATGCTGATCAGATTTCTTGTCCCATCATTGTATTTTCGAGGTTCGTGTAGCTGTAACGTGCGGTGAAGTCAGATACATTTTATTGTATGTCTTGTTTGAATCCTGCACTTTGTTCTAACACCAATTAACGCTGTATTGAAGGTACCAACAATTAAGCTAATCATCCAATAAAAAACACAACATATTTTGCATTTCACCAGCAGTTTTTATCAAGGTGTCATACACTGAGGAATTACCTTTAAAGAGCTGTATAAATACACTGGCTAACCTAACCTGGAGCACCATAACACATGACCCCAAAAGAAAAGGAAGTAAAGGAAACAGCTAAAAATGCAGAACAGTTAATCAAAAATCAGAATCAGAAACAGGTTTATTACCAGGTAGGTTTACACATATGAGAAATTTGACTTGGTGTAGGCCTATATGGTGTATGGTGTATATTATTGTGAAAAGACTACTCGTGTCACAAACTTGAAAACACATGGTATTAGGACTCAAATGCACGACCCCAGGAGACAGAGGTAAAGTATGAGAAAAATACTTTATTCCAAAAAATCAGGTTACAAAAAAGGATCGACACTCTTGACGAGGTGAAAAAGGTTCAAAACAAAAGGTAACAACACAAATTCTCTCAGAATGAGGATCAAAACTAATTATCAGCAAAATTGCGCAACTAAGTGTCAAGGGGTGAACTCAGAGGCATGAACTCAAATGCACAACTCAGACTCAGACTCGGGTGGTATTCAAAAATAAAGACTTTACTGGAATTTACACAGTAACAAAAACAAGAAACACAAAATCACTCTGGGATGGCTCCTGACGGCCCAGGCTCCTCCGAGTTGAGGCGATCAAAATCCTCAATGAGGCTCTTGTCTTCAATAAAGCGTGAAGGAATCCAAAACCGCTCCTCAGGGCCGTAACCTTCCCAGTCGACAAGGAGCTGCCGCTCTCTACCCCTCTTCCGTGCAGCTAAGAGAGTTTTGACGGTGTAGACCGGACCACCATCGATCAATCGGGGGGGGGGGGGGGGTTTGGCGGTGGGAACCATGGCGCTCTCCTTCAGAGGCTTTAGTGTCCCCACATGGAAGGTGGGATGCACCTTCATGGACTTGGGAAGCCGTAGTCTTACTGAAGCCGGGTTGATGACTTTGGTGATGGGAAAGGGACCCACAAAGCGGGGAGCCAACTTGCGGGAGAGTTTGTGGAGGGGAAGATCCCGCGTAGAAAGCCAGACTTTTTGGCCAGACTTGTTGTCCTTCTGTTGGCGCTGGGAGAGGACCGCACCCACCCCCTCGTTGGAGGCATCCACTTCCACCACAAACTGGCGAGTGGGATCCGGCAGGGTAAGTATGGGGGCAGTCTTTTTAAGCCGAAATAAAGCCTCCTCAGCCTGAGGAGACCACAAAAAAGGCACTTGAGGGGACGTGAGGAAATGAAGAGGGGCTGCAATAGCACTGAAGCTCCTCACAAAACGCCTGTAAAAATGAGCAAAGCCTAAAAACTGCTGCACTTTCTTGCGAGAGTCAGGGGTAGGCCAACTGGTTACTGCGCTAACCTTCGCTGGGTCCATCTTAACCTGACCTGGGGAGATGATAAAGCCCAAAAAAGTGACTGTCTCGGCATGAAATTCGCACTTTTCGGCTTTGACAAACAACATATTTTGGAGCAGTTTTTGTAGAACCTGGCGGACATGTTGTTTGTGGGTGTCAAGGTCAGGGGAGTAGATCAGGATGTCCTCCAGATAGACAAAAACAAAACGGTTCAGAAACTCCCTCCCTCAACACATCGTTAATCAAAGCCTGGACAACTGCAGGAGCGTTTGACAGTCCAAACGGCATGACAAGTTATTCATAATGGCCTGAAGGTGTGTTAAAACCTTGGCATCCTGAAGCTGCTCGAAAGCGGACGAGATGACAGGGAGGGGGTACCGGTTTTTAACAGTAATGTCATTGAGAGGTGAGTAGTCAATACAGGGCCTAAGAGACCCATCCTTTTTGCCAACAAAAAAAACCCTGCACCTGCTGGGGATGAGGAAGGGCAAATAAGCCCTGTTTTGAGGGAGGCATCAATATAGTCCTTCATGGCCTCTTTCTCAGGTCCTGAAATGGCATATAATCAACCTTTAGGAATGGAAGCCACAGCAATCAAGTCAATAGCACAGTCATAGGGACGATGAAGAGGAAGAGCCAGAGCCTTCACTTAGATCGTGGTAGCAGGAGGGAACTGAAAGTACTTCAGGAAGATACATTTTTGGGTCTGTTTCCTGCCTAAAACTCCCAGTGTTGCATCTCCTGTCAATCTCCGCTACCTGCTTTAAACAGTGATCAACGCAATTCTTGCCCCACCCCTCCACCCTCCCAGAGTGCCAATTTATGTGAGGGTTATGACGTTTCAGCCAGGGAAACCCCAAAATGAGGGGATGTTGAGCTGAGTTAAAAAGATGAAATGTCTGAAATGTCTCGTGATGGTTATCATTACACCTTACTTCTAAAGGCTCAGTTTGGTGAGTCACTTTGAACAACAGCCGCCCATCGAGAGCACAAGCTTCAAGAGGCTGGGGTAGAGGTTTAGTTTTTATGTTCATTCTGTTTACTAAACCCCAATCCATTAGACTTTTGTCTGCCCCTGAATCAACAAGAGCACCCTGAGTAAAAACGTTGTCTCTGATTTTTACCTGGATGCGGGTCAAAGTGCGAGGAGGAAAGTCAGAGGCGGAGAATCAGCTCACCAACGTCCTCCTCTTTATTGGTGAGTCTCCTCTCCAACTGCATTGGCTCCTCCACAGAGCCAGGGGGCGCTGTTGTCCGGGGCGCGGGTGGTCAGTGGTGACGGGGCCTCCAAGAAGAAGTGGGATACGATGGCGAGCGCCTCCTCTGGAGAGGCGGACCAGGCCTTGAATTTATCCCTTCTCCTCTCCGCCAAACGATTGTCTATTCTTATTGCCATGGATATGACGGAGTCCAGGTCAGCGGGCAGATCGAGTGGCGCCAGCTGGTCTTGTAGGGGATCCGAGAGACCGCTGACGAATGCGTTGAACAGTGCAGCGGAGTTCCATCCGCTGTCGGCTGCAATAGTCCTGAACTCAATAACATAGTCAGCCACACTACGCTGATTCTGCCGCAGCTTTATCAGAGCCCGAGCTGCTTCTCTGCCCGGAGTGGTTTGATCGAAAATCTTCCTCATGGTGTCTATGAAGTCGGAGACCCGCAGATGGGGGAGTCTCGGGACCACTCTGCCGTAGCCCACGCTGCTGCTCGACCGGTGAGATGGGAGATCATGAAGGCCACTTTGGAGTAATCCGTGGGAAATTCAGCCGGTTGGTGTCGATAGTGTAACTCACACTGTATGATGAATAGGGTTGGGTACCGAGAAACGGCATACAGTAGGCTACGGAGAGCGGCGAGAAACATTTCCTCAGGCATCGAAAAGCGGAACCGAAATTCACATTTCTAAATGATGCCGTTGGAATCGAAATGTTGGAATGTGAATTTCGGTTCCGCTTTTCGATGCCTGAGGAAATGTTTCTCGCCGCTCTCCGTAGCCTACTGTATGACTGCGGCGGGGCGGGAAATGTAGCGTTGTACCTACACTTCCTACAGCGTAACCATGTTCTCCTAGGGCACCAGATCTGTGGAGGCGCTGCACTGACAGCTCTGGGAGGGAAACAAAATGTTTTGACCGTTGGGGCTCATCCTAGTTTTCGGCCTTGATGTAACAACATTCATAATTAAGTAAATGTAACATCCTTTTCATCCCGGTTACACTTTTCATTTGCCCTGTACGATGGGCGCTGTAAGTGATGAATATGGGGGATGTTGGCTTATCTGGCACCCGCAGCTCACAGCCAAAGTGCGAGTGAGGTGTGGGAGCGAGCGAGGGAGAAAGGGAGGAAGGGAGGGCGCTGTTGTTATTAGCATCTGGTGCTAGCTGCTCTAACGGAAGAAGAATATGTTTCTACAATGATGTGGAGGGAGAGTCCTCTCCAGTCAGACTGAGTGGCTGATAACTACAGCTCAGTGAGGTAAAGAACTCTGAGTGTTTAGATAGTTCACTTTTGTCTAAGTTATCTCAGTGGGTCTCAAACGTTTTGATCATAATTTATGTAAACACATATTTCCAAGGCACTCCTTTATAATTATTGGGATAAAACAGGTTTGAAATCATTCCGATGTATAATATAGGACAGTAAACTAGACATATCGTTTTAAACTGGAGAGATAAAAACGTATGCATAAATAAAATAGTAAAATAAGATATGAATGAACAACAAAAATAAAATACGTTACATGTATTTGTTATGGCTATAATATTATCAATGCTACCTGACATAAGCAATGAAACATATGCAAAGAATTCGAAGAGGTACACTTTATTTGTGTTGCTTCTCATTTGGCAGGACTTTGTCAAATGTAAGCCAGCTCCATTTAAATTCCAAGCAATTTATAGATTTGTATTTGAAATTGCAGCGAGTTTTTCCAGAATGTTTTAACTTTGCTGTTATAAATACTGGTACGATAGAGCTTTTTTTATCGACAGAGTGTTCTTTTCCATTAACCTGTTAAGCTCGAGAGACCCCGGTTCCGGGGGCCTCCTGCAATATCTTGCAGAAAACAGTGTCTGAGGGCATGTTCATTTAATAAACTATGAATGTTTTATATCCATGTAACGGGAAGAAACTCATCTAACTGATCATTTAAAAAAAAAAAATCCAAAAAAACACTCACAATGCTAACGCTGAGCCTCTGAATTATCAACAAGCGAAAAATGCTAACAGATGACTGCACCGAAATTCACTCACAAAACCTTATTATTTATCTTTGCTGCACATCTCAACCCATCATTTCACATTGTGAGGAGACACAGAATCGATGGGTACCCTCATTATCACTCAATGATACGAACTCTCGGAGATAATAACAAGAACACACATCAAAACATATCACCCCCCAGAGTTTGAGGCGAGGTTCAACATGTCTCAGGAAGGAACCTGTAACCTGTCTCACTTCACCCCCAACTCGTCTCTGGGCTTCGTTCAGGCGACTCCCTCCAGAGTTCTGCCGTCTCCCACCGTCAACACCAGAGAGGCACTGGGTGTGATCATGGATATGTTCCACGCCCCGACGCTCTTCCAGGATCAGTTCAACAACACGTCTGTTCTCGACGTCGCCGAGCAAACATTTGATAACGAGTACCAGAGGAATGGAGGCGCCAGCTCGTCCTGCGCTCCCCCGACCGCCGCCCCGTTCACCGTCTTCCAGGACAACACCGACAAAGAAAATGGAAGTACTGCTGCTCCCTCTGTGGTGGAGAAGTCTAAACCAATCAGAGCTCTCGCTGAAATCCCGGTTTCCAAAAAACCCAGCGAGACCGACCTGATGCCAGATGAGAGCACGATGTGGAGTTTCAACTCCCTCCACTCCCTCGCCGCCTGTCCAAACAGCACCACTGACTTCGCCATGTTTGCCCAGTTCGTCTCCACGCCGTTCACCAACAAGATGCCATTCAACTTCCGCGAGGACAAAGTGAGTAACTGTGATGGTGGAGACGCTGAGGACGATGCTTTTATCAGACGTCAGACGATAAAACTCAGACGGATCACTTTGGGATAGCAGGCACGGTGTACTGCATGCTGTTCGGGACGTACATGCAGGTGACGAGTGAAGGCGGAGAGTGGAAGACTAACGGGGTATTCAGAAGGAACCCTCACCGTGAACTTTGGCTGGATTTCTTCCACTGTCTCCTGAATTCCCCCCCGATCGGCGCCCTGCAGAAGCTCCGCCTCCAATTGACCTCCGTCCTGCAGCAGAACTACAGCAACAAACTGCCCTCTTTAAAGAGCCGTCTGACCGTGCTGCTGCTGGAGAACAAGAAACCTGCCCGGAGATGAGGAGGGAGGAAAGGAGGAAAGGAGACCAAGATCCTCCTTCAAATTGCTTCAGTTTATTTTTAACGTTTTAGGGAAGATCAGAATCTGTACAAATGTAAATATTGTTTGGTTGATTTTTTTTTAACCTTTTTATCTGCTCACGATTCTTTGTTAAATAAAATAAATGTGATTTCAGGAAAAAAAAAAACAAAAAAAAAAAAACATATGGAGCTAGTTAGCCAAAATGGCTCACCTGTGTGGTAGTCTGGTCAAAAGTGGTCTTCAATGGCATTAAAATGATACAAAACGATGCTGAAGTTAATCCATAGGTTAATCCAATGTGTCTGTGTCACTTGTAATGATTTCTGATAATTCATGAGCAATAAATCAGCTTTTCGGTTTTGAGATGTCAAACCTAGAGAGAGCTTCGCTCTGGAGCAAAACTGCTTGCGCGAAGACGCCATTTTTTCTTTTTAAACATGTGTGTGTGTGGGGAGATTCCCATTCTATTGGCTAACGGCCCATCCACACTACAGCTTCAAAAAAAGCTTGGAGTGTCTGAAGCTCGACCAACAACCAATCACATGAATCTCCCGCCCTTGACACACAAGCAGCGGTTTGATTGGCTAGAGCTTGTACTGGCATATGATTTGATTGGCTGACGCTTCCACCGAAAGCTTCAGAATCTTCAAAAGTTTAAAATTGCTCAACTTTTGCAGCCTGAAACGCCAGGAAAGCTCTGCTCTGCTTCCCACAATGCAGTTCGGCGAAAGGTGACGTCACCCCATTCAAAGTGAATGGGCAGACGCGTTGGAAACCGTTTATGAAGCTGTCGAACGTTGACATTGGAGGTAAAACATGAGGTATAAAATGTTTTTATATGGATGTCATTTCTAGCTATGCTGATCAGATTTCTTGTCCCATCATTGTATTTTCGAGGTTCGTGTAGCTGTAACGTGCGGTGAAGTCAGATACATTTTATTGTATGTCTTGTTTGAATCCTGCACTTTGTTCTAACACCAATTAACGCTGTATTGAAGGTACCAACAATTAAGCTAATCATCCAATAAAAAACACAACATATTTTGCATTTCACCAGCAGTTTTTATCAAGGTGTCATACACTGAGGAATTACCTTTAAAGAGCTGTATAAATACACTGGCTAACCTAACCTGGAGCACCATAACACATGACCCCAAAAGAAAAGGAAGTAAAGGAAACAGCTAAAAATGCAGAACAGTTAATCAAAAATCAGAATCAGAAACAGGTTTATTACCAGGTAGGTTTACACATATGAGAAATTTGACTTGGTGTAGGCCTATATGGTGTATGGTGTATATTATTGTGAAAAGACTACTCGTGTCACAAACTTGAAAACACATGGTATTAGGACTCAAATGCACGACCCCAGGAGACAGAGGTAAAGTATGAGAAAAATACTTTATTCCAAAAAATCAGGTTACAAAAAAGGATCGACACTCTTGACGAGGTGAAAAAGGTTCAAAACAAAAATGGTAACAACACAAATTCTCTCAGAATGAGGATCAAAACTAATTATCAGCAAAATTGCGCAACTAAGTGTCAAGGGGTGAACTCAGAGGCATGAACTCAAATGCACAACTCAGACTCAGACTCGGGTGGTATTCAAAAATAAAGACTTTACTGGAATTTACACAGTAACAAAAACAAGAAACACAAAATCACTCTGGGATGGCTCCTGACGGCCCAGGCTCCTCCGAGTTGAGGCGATCAAAATCCTCAATGAGGCTCTTGTCTTCAATAAAGCGTGAAGGAATCCAAAACCGCTCCTCAGGGCCGTAACCTTCCCAGTCGACAAGGAGCTGCCGCTCTCTACCCCTCTTCCGTGCAGCTAAGAGAGTTTTGACGGTGTAGACCGGACCACCATCGATCAATCGGGGGGGCGGAGGGGGTTTGGCGGTGGGAACCATGGCGCTCTCCTTCAGAGGCTTTAGTGTCCCCACATGGAAGGTGGGATGCACCTTCATGGACTTGGGAAGCCGTAGTCTTACTGAAGCCGGGTTGATGACTTTGGTGATGGGAAAGGGACCCACAAAGCGGGGAGCCAACTTGCGGGAGAGTACGTGGAGGGGAAGATCCCGCGTAGAAAGCCAGACTTTTTGGCCAGACTTGTTGTCCTTCTGTTGGCGCTGGGAGAGGACCGCACCCACCCCCTCGTTGGAGGCATCCACTTCCACCACAAACTGGCGAGTGGGATCCGGCAGGGTAAGTATGGGGGCAGTCTTTTTAAGCCGAAATAAAGCCTCCTCAGCCTGAGGAGACCACAAAAAAGGCACTTGAGGGGACGTGAGGAAATGAAGAGGGGCTGCAATAGCACTGAAGCTCCTCACAAAACGCCTGTAAAAATGAGCAAAGCCTAAAAACTGCTGCACTTTCTTGCGAGAGTCAGGGGTAGGCCAACTGGTTACTGCGCTAACCTTCGCTGGGTCCATCTTAACCTGACCTGGGGAGATGATAAAGCCCAAAAAAGTGACTGTCTCGGCATGAAATTCGCACTTTTCGGCTTTGACAAACAACATATTTTGGAGCAGTTTTTGTAGAACCTGGCGGACATGTTGTTTGTGGGTGTCAAGGTCAGGGGAGTAGATCAGGATGTCCTCCAGATAGACAAAAACAAAACGGTTCAGAAACTCCCTCCCTCAACACATCGTTAATCAAAGCCTGGACAACTGCAGGAGCGTTTGACAGTCCAAACGGCATGACAAGTTATTCATAATGGCCTGAAGGTGTGTTAAAACCTTGGCATCCTGAAGCTGCTCGAAAGCGGACGAGATGACAGGGAGGGGGTACCGGTTTTTAACAGTAATGTCATTGAGAGGTGAGTAGTCAATACAGGGCCTAAGAGACCCATCCTTTTTGCCAACAAAAAAAACCCTGCACCTGCTGGGGATGAGGAAGGGCAAATAAGCCCTGTTTTGAGGGAGGCATCAATATAGTCCTTCATGGCCTCTTTCTCAGGTCCTGAAATGGCATATAATCAACCTTTAGGAATGGAAGCCACAGCAATCAAGTCAATAGCACAGTCATAGGGACGATGAAGAGGAAGAGCCAGAGCCTTCACTTAGATCGTGGTAGCAGGAGGGAACTGAAAGTACTTCAGGAAGATACATTTTTGGGTCTGTTTCCTGCCTAAAACTCCCAGTGTTGCATCTCCTGTCAATCTCCGCTACCTGCTTTAAACAGTGATCAACGCAATTCTTGCCCCACCCCTCCACCCTCCCAGAGTGCCAATTTATGTGAGGGTTATGACGTTTCAGCCAGGGAAACCCCAAAATGAGGGGATGTTGAGCTGAGTTAAAAAGATGAAATGTCTGAAATGTCTCGTGATGGTTATCATTACACCTTACTTCTAAAGGCTCAGTTTGGTGAGTCACTTTGAACAACAGCCGCCCATCGAGAGCACAAGCTTCAAGAGGCTGGGGTAGAGGTTTAGTTTTTATGTTCATTCTGTTTACTAAACCCCAATCCATTAGACTTTTGTCTGCCCCTGAATCAACAAGAGCACCCTGAGTAAAAACGTTGTCTCTGATTTTTACCTGGATGCGGGTCAAAGTGCGAGGAGGAAAGTCAGAGGCGGAGAATCAGCTCACCAACGTCCTCCTCTTTATTGGTGAGTCTCCTCTCCAACTGCATTGGCTCCTCCACAGAGCCAGGGGGCGCTGTTGTCCGGGGCGCGGGTGGTCAGTGGTGACGGGGCCTCCAAGAAGAAGTGGGATACGATGGCGAGCGCCTCCTCTGGAGAGGCGGACCAGGCCTTGAATTTATCCCTTCTCCTCTCCGCCAAACGATTGTCTATTCTTATTGCCATGGATATGACGGAGTCCAGGTCAGCGGGCAGATCGAGTGGCGCCAGCTGGTCTTGTAGGGGATCCGAGAGACCGCTGACGAATGCGTTGAACAGTGCAGCGGAGTTCCATCCGCTGTCGGCTGCAATAGTCCTGAACTCAATAACATAGTCAGCCACACTACGCTGATTCTGCCGCAGCTTTATCAGAGCCCGAGCTGCTTCTCTGCCCGGAGTGGTTTGATCGAAAATCTTCCTCATGGTGTCTATGAAGTCGGAGACCCGCAGATGGGGGAGTCTCGGGACCACTCTGCCGTAGCCCACGCTGCTGCTCGACCGGTGAGATGGGAGATCATGAAGGCCACTTTGGAGTAATCCGTGGGAAATTCAGCCGGTTGGTGTCGATAGTGTAACTCACACTGTATGATGAATAGGGTTGGGTACCGAGAAACGGCATACAGTAGGCTACGGAGAGCGGCGAGAAACATTTCCTCAGGCATCGAAAAGCGGAACCGAAATTCACATTTCTAAATGATGCCGTTGGAATCGAAATGTTGGAATGTGAATTTCGGTTCCGCTTTACGATGCCTGAGGAAATGTTTCTCGCCGCTCTCCGTAGCCTACTGTATGACTGCGGCGGGGCGGGAAATGTAGCGTTGTACCTACACTTCCTACAGCGTAACCATGTTCTCCTAGGGCACCAGATCTGTGGAGGCGCTGCACTGACAGCTCTGGGAGGGAAACAAAATGTTTTGACCGTTGGGGCTCATCCTAGTTTTCGGCCTTGATGTAACAACATTCATAATTAAGTAAATGTAACATCCTTTTCATCCCGGTTACACTTTTCATTTGCCCTGTACGATGGGCGCTGTAAGTGATGAATATGGGGGATGTTGGCTTATCTGGCACCCGCAGCTCACAGCCAAAGTGCGAGTGAGGTGTGGGAGCGAGCGAGGGAGAAAGGGAGGAAGGGAGGGCGCTGTTGTTATTAGCATCTGGTGCTAGCTGCTCTAACGGAAGAAGAATATGTTTCTACAATGATGTGGAGGGAGAGTCCTCTCCAGTCAGACTGAGTGGCTGATAACTACAGCTCAGTGAGGTAAAGAACTCTGAGTGTTTAGATAGTTCACTTTTGTCTAAGTTATCTCAGTGGGTCTCAAACGTTTTGATCATAATTTATGTAAACACATATTTCCAAGGCACTCCTTTATAATTATTGGGATAAAACAGGTTTGAAATCATTCCGATGTATAATATAGGACAGTAAACTAGACATATCGTTTTAAACTGGAGAGATAAAAACGTATGCATAAATAAAATAGTAAAATAAGATATGAATGAACAACAAAAATAAAATACGTTACATGTATTTGTTATGGCTATAATATTATCAATGCTACCTGACATAAGCAATGAAACATATGCAAAGAATTCGAAGAGGTACACTTTATTTGTGTTGCTTCTCATTTGGCAGGACTTTGTCAAATGTAAGCCAGCTCCATTTAAATTCCAAGCAATTTATAGATTTGTATTTGAAATTGCAGCGAGTTTTTCCAGAATGTTTTAACTTTGCTGTTATAAATACTGGTACGATAGAGCTTTTTTTATCGACAGAGTGTTCTTTTCCATTAACCTGTTAAGCTCGAGAGACCCCGGTTCCGGGGGCCTCCTGCAATATCTTGCAGAAAACAGTGTCTGAGGGCATGTTCATTTAATAAACTATGAATGTTTTATATCCATGTAACGGGAAGAAACTCATCTAACTGATCATTTAAAAAAAAAAAATCCAAAAAAACACTCACAATGCTAACGCTGAGCCTCTGAATTATCAACAAGCGAAAAATGCTAACAGATGACTGCACCGAAATTCACTCACAAAACCTTATTATTTATCTTTGCTGCACATCTCAACCCATCATTTCACATTGTGAGGAGACACAGAATCGATGGGTACCCTCATTATCACTCAATGATACGAACTCTCGGAGATAATAACAAGAACACACATCAAAACATATCACCCCCCAGAGTTTGAGGCGAGGTTCAACATGTCTCAGGAAGGAACCTGTAACCTGTCTCACTTCACCCCCAACTCGTCTCTGGGCTTCGTTCAGGCGACTCCCTCCAGAGTTCTGCCGTCTCCCACCGTCAACACCAGAGAGGCACTGGGTGTGATCATGGATATGTTCCACGCCCCGACACTGTTCCAGGATCAGTTCAACAACACGTCTGTTCTCGACGTCGCCGAGCAAACCTTTGATAACGGGTACCAGAGGAATGGAGGCGCCAGCTCGTCCTGCGCTCCCCCGACCGCCGCCCCGTTCACCGTCTTCCAGGACAACACCGACAAAGAAAATGGAAGTACTGCTGCTCCCTCTGTGGTGGAGAAGTCTAAACCAATCAGAGCTCTCGCTGAAATCCCGGTTTCCAAAAAACCCAGCGAGACCGACCTGATGCCAGATGAGAGCACGATGTGGAGTTTCAACTCCCTCCACTCCCTCGCCGCCTGTCCAAACAGCACCACTGACTTCGCCATGTTTGCCCAGTTCGTCTCCACGCCGTTCACCAACAAGATGCCATTCAACTTCCGCGAGGACAAAGTGAGTAACTGTGATGGTGGAGACGCTGAGGACGATGCTTTTATCAGACGTCAGACGATAAAACTCAGACGGATCACTTTGGGATAGCAGGCACGGTGTACTGCATGCTGTTCGGGACGTACATGCAGGTGACGAGTGAAGGCGGAGAGTGGAAGACTAACGGGGTATTCAGAAGGAACCCTCACCGTGAACTTTGGCTGGATTTCTTCCACTGTCTCCTGAATTCCCCCCCGATCGGCGCCCTGCAGAAGCTCCGCCTCCAATTGACCTCCGTCCTGCAGCAGAACTACAGCAACAAACTGCCCTCTTTAAAGAGCCGTCTGACCGTGCTGCTGCTGGAGAACAAGAAACCTGCCCGGAGATGAGGAGGGAGGAAAGGAGGAAAGGAGACCAAGATCCTCCTTCAAATTGCTTCAGTTTATTTTTAACGTTTTAGGGAAGATCAGAATCTGTACAAATGTAAATATTGTTTGGTTGATTTTTTTTTAACCTTTTTATCTGCTCACGATTCTTTGTTAAATAAAATAAATGTGATTTCAGGAAAAAAAACAAAAAAAAAAAAAAAAACATATGGAGCTAGTTAGCCAAAATGGCTCACCTGTGTGGTAGTCTGGTCAAAAGTGGTCTTCAATGGCATTAAAATGATACAAAACGATGCTGAAGTTAATCCATAGGTTAATCCAATGTGTCTGTGTCACTTGTAATGATTTCTGATAATTCATGAGCAATAAATCAGCTTTTCGGTTTTGAGATGTCAAACCTAGAGAGAGCTTCGCTCTGGAGCAAAACTGCTTGCGCGAAGACGCCATTTTTTCTTTTTAAACATGTGTGTGTGTGGGGAGATTCCCATTCTATTGGCTAACGGCCCATCCACACTACAGCTTCAAAAAAAGCTTGGAGTGTCTGAAGCTCGACCAACAACCAATCACATGAATCTCCCGCCCTTGACACACAAGCAGCGGTTTGATTGGCTAGAGCTTGTACTGGCATATGATTTGATTGGCTGACGCTTCCACCGAAAGCTTCAGAATCTTCAAAAGTTTAAAATTGCTCAACTTTTGCAGCCTGAAACGCCAGGAAAGCTCTGCTCTGCTTCCCACAATGCAGTTCGGCGAAAGGTGACGTCACCCCATTCAAAGTGAATGGGCAGACGCGTTGGAAACCGTTTATGAAGCTGTCGAACGTTGACATTGGAGGTAAAACATGAGGTATAAAATGTTTTTATATGGATGTCATTTCTAGCTATGCTGATCAGATTTCTTGTCCCATCATTGTATTTTCGAGGTTCGTGTAGCTGTAACGTGCGGTGAAGTCAGATACATTTTATTGTATGTCTTGTTTGAATCCTGCACTTTGTTCTAACACCAATTAACGCTGTATTGAAGGTACCAACAATTAAGCTAATCATCCAATAAAAAACACAACATATTTTGCATTTCACCAGCAGTTTTTATCAAGGTGTCATACACTGAGGAATTACCTTTAAAGAGCTGTATAAATACACTGGCTAACCTAACCTGGAGCACCATAACACATGACCCCAAAAGAAAAGGAAGTAAAGGAAACAGCTAAAAATGCAGAACAGTTAATCAAAAATCAGAATCAGAAACAGGTTTATTACCAGGTAGGTTTACACATATGAGAAATTTGACTTGGTGTAGGCCTATATGGTGTATGGTGTATATTATTGTGAAAAGACTACTCGTGTCACAAACTTGAAAACACATGGTATTAGGACTCAAATGCACGACCCCAGGAGACAGAGGTAAAGTATGAGAAAAATACTTTATTCCAAAAAATCAGGTTACAAAAAAGGATCGACACTCTTGACGAGGTGAAAAAGGTTCAAAACAAAAAGGTAACAACACAAATTCTCTCAGAATGAGGATCAAAACTAATTATCAGCAAAATTGCGCAACTAAGTGTCAAGGGGTGAACTCAGAGGCATGAACTCAAATGCACAACTCAGACTCAGACTCGGGTGGTATTCAAAAATAAAGACTTTACTGGAATTTACACAGTAACAAAAACAAGAAACACAAAATCACTCTTCCGAGGAAAAACGAAATGCAATAATCGTGAACATGATAAAACGGGATAAGATCATGGAGAAGGCTTGAACGTGGTCATGAATAAGAAACAAAATGGCACTCGACAGGTGGGGACTAACACAATATATACACAAGGTGAGGGGAACAGGTGGAAACAATCAGGGCAGGAAAACCAATCACGGACACAGGGGCGGGGAGCAGGGAGTTCTGAAACGAGAGGGGAAATTACTTTTCACAACAAGACAGACGGCAGAGAACAAAGGGACATGACAAAACTAATATAAAGAATAAACTTTCATGATAAGTTTCCGAGACATGACACTAAAGATCTCAAAAAGTAACAACAGAAAATCACTCACAAAATGAGGAACAAAACTTACTAGAAAACTCAGGAGCATGAATCAGGCTTGAGACATGAGGAAGAACGCTGGTACGCTCGTACGCTGTAGGGCTGAATGATTAATCGATTTGAAATCGAAATCACGATTTTAAATGATGCGATTATCAAATCACATACATAGACTGTATATATAAATAGATGTAGTGTCCGTGACGTCACCCATAGGATTCTGCAGAGTTGCCGTGAAGCCCTTAGTAGGCGGAGTCGGCCACTAACGGCTCGACTGTGACGTCAGAGTCTAATCCCGCCTGCTCCAAATAAGCGCAAAGAGGCGGAGCCGAGGCGGGACCTGCTGCCTCCGAACTGGAAGTAAACAGAGCTAGCTCAGGCTAAGAAGCTAAGCTAACATGAAATACATGCATACCAAGTTACTGCTAACAGTGTAGTTCCCCTATATAAACGTTACATTCATAATCAAATGAGACAATCTGCAAGAGAATTAGCTATATTTTGTTATTCTTAATGCTTGTCATTCACACGTTGAGAAAAGACGGACTCCACCGCCCGGACCTTACGGAGCCGCAGTGGGCTAGCTCCGGTACGCCGGCTGGAGCAAGCCCCCTGCGGCTCCGTTAGCTCCGGCGGCCACCACTGGGATAATTGGGTCCCCTATTAACATTTGCTCCCGTTTAGCATTATGGGCGTCATAGCCATAGACTATAAAAGTCGTACCCAAGGCTGAATCATAAACTAAAATGTATATGTATGCATAAAGGGTTACGTCCTTAGCTGGCTAATAAGTAGCAAGCTAAGCTACCACACAAACACCTGCAAACAGGGTTAACATGTATAATATCATTTTAGACTTCTTGGAAGTTCTGTTAGTACATTCAAGCGCACAGCACAACATCTTAATTGTCTGGTATTTGAACAATATTCCCTAACAGGCACGATCACCACGAACACGGCTAAAGCTAAAGGGTCAAGTACAGTACTATGACTAACTAACGTTGTAGCCTCTATGGTTGTAGCCTAGCAGAGTGGACAAGTTGCTGTTAGCTGACAGTGAGCATGTACATGTCCATCAAAGTGACCACGCCCTAATTTATGCAAAAGCTTTAAGGCTTAATATTAATTAAACAGATGAGTTGAGAAAAAATTCACCACCCACACAGTAGTCATGAAGGGGGAATCTAACAATACAGAGAATATGGTTTTTTGAACCACGATGTAAACATGTTTATTTCTGCTGTAAAGTTGGGCATTTTAACATGGGGGTCTATGGAAATTGCTCCCTTCTGCAGCCTGCTCCTACTGGCCACTAGATGAACTGCAGTGTGTGGCACTTCCGTATTGGCGTCCCGGCTCTTCCCCAGAGTTTGCCGCTTGATCACATAGCCTGCGATTTAAAAAAAAATAAAATGTTTCTTCCTGTGTGTCAGTCATCCACACCAATCAGAAGTAGTGCTGCGTACCAGTACGCCGAACCGGGACTGGACTTGTAAAAAGTTTCGGTTCAAGTCCGGTTAAAACCGGAACATCGGGAACCGGTACTTGGACTTGCAAAAAAACTAGCGCTTACGTATATTCTGGTGTCTGTGGTTATTTATACATTCCCTGATAAACGTTATTCAGCGTCAATAAATGAGTGCTAATCCCAGTGTGCTCAGTGTACAACATCACATGTCATTTCACCTTCGATTCACAGTTTGAAAACGTAGCATTTTGCCACATGCTAATGCTAACCGGAAGTGAATAATTTTCAGAATAAAAGTATTAAGTTAATAGTGTGAACTTCCGTTTTTTTCAGAATAAAACTGATTTAAATTAAATAGTGTATTTAATTCAAAATTACGCCATATCAACATTGATTTTAATTTCTAACAGTATGTATGTACATCACTATGTATGTAGTATGTACTGTATAATGTACACATGTAGAGTTGTAGAAAATACATGGTGTACAGACAGTACAGTACACTCTGACTGTACAGTCAGTCACTACAGTGTAGCCTATACTGTAGTAGGTGTGTAACAGTGTAATGTGTATAGTCTACTCTACACTCTACCTTTCAGCAACGTTTTAGGGATTTAGGCTCAGTCAGCTCAGGGACTGTTTGGTTACTTTAGTTTGGTAAATGAAATAAATGTTTGAACTTTGTAGTAGTTCACTATAGTTGCTGTCATAAGTCATTTGTAGACTAAGTGGCAAAAAGTGTTTTTTTTACATTTGTACTTTGTAGAGAAATGTAGACACAAGTTGGAACAATAAACCTGACGAGTTTGAATTTGAGTTGATTATGAGTTAATTTTCAATTGATAATTAGCTCACAATAAGTTCACTTTAGTTACTCACACGACTTGGCACAAGCCATGGGTTCAGGTCCGGACTTATAAGTCCGGACCTGAACCTGAACCTCTGGACTTGAGTCCGGACCTGAACCTGAATGTGAGTCCAGGTACGCAGCACTAATCAGAAGTGCTGTGCTCCACGTGTACCAGCCATTCTTAACCAATCAGAAATGGCCCATGATAGAAGGTGATAGACAGATTGATCCAATCACCTGCCTAGTATTTTTGAAAGTGCCTGCCCTTTCCAAATGGCTTCCAATGGAGCTTTCCTAGATGGTTTGGTGAAACAAACCATCTGAGTCAGGTTAGTAATGCTCCATCACATGTTTTACATCTATTACAAGGTGAATCTAAACGGAAGCTTGACTTTAAAGCAACCCAACGTTTCATGTAAGTTTAGTTCTTTCACTCGTAGCTCGGGCTGCTAGAGACGGGAGCATGTTGATGCAACCTTCCTATCCGGAGATATGGCCGCATTTTACAATAAACTTCCGTTGGGTCGCTTAAAAACAAATATCGCGAATCGCAATCGCAATATTTTGTCAGAAAAATCGCAATTAGATTTTTTCCCAAAATCGTGCAGCCCTAGTACGCTTGTACGCTGGCTACTGACATGGAGACAGGACAAGACAAACTGGCACAAGACAAGGAGAGGCTGGGGAATTTAAACAAGAGGTAACTGGGCACAGATGGAAACAATCAGAGGCGGGGCTGACGCTGATGAGAGCAGGCACACACACAGGGGCCCTTTCTCATTTAACTTATTTCCCCTCCTCGACTCCTCGAACCCTCGGTCCTCCGGTAGTGACCCGGAAATGAATTTCAGCGCGCCATGTTGAAGGACATCTCATTTCTATAAATGCACTTCGAGGATGGAGCGTCGAGGAGGCTCTCTGGAGGAGCTATAATCGAGGATACACTGATGGTTCCTCCACGGCTCCTCCGCGGATGTATTTCCGGCAACAGAAATGTTTAAAAGAGTCATGACGCACGGCCGGACTTATCTCAGCCAATGACAGCTCTGCATGCATCCCCTGGATATTATTTTATTAACTGCTTTCATCGCGAAGCGATGTTTCCAGTGAGAACAGCTGTGAGGTCCGTGCAGAAAGCAGAGCAGTGTACAATATATATCACTCAGTATAAAAGGCCTACATTACTCTATGTGTATGCTTTAGTTTAGTTTATGTGCGTAGATGCAGCGGACAGACAGGTCTCAGTTGGTTTGGTGTCCTCTGCTTACTTTTAATACTTGTAAATAAAACTTTTGGCCTGTAATTTATTTTCCTCATTGTAGCGACCATAGAGGGGGGGATATATCCAGTCTCTGACAGTGTTATATTATTATGAGAGTTCTCTCATACTTGTTTGATTATGAAATTGTATATATTTATATAAATATATATATATATACATATATATGTGTGTGTGTGTTTGTGTGTGTGTATATGTCCGCATCTGTAGCCTGTTATTGTCTCATCATACCGCACTGTGAATGAATACAAGTACATATATAAGTCATCATGAACACATCTGTCCATCAGACAGAGTGCTGCTGTGCCTCCTGTCATGATTAACGGACGTCTCTATAAAAAAATGATTTCTCATTTCTCTAACCGCCTGCTGCTTCCCCTCCTCTTTTCTCGGTTCTCCTCCTCGACTCCACCGCTCGCATCTCCTGTGGGCGGGACTAAGACACGAGCATAGGAGTTGAGGAGGGGAATTAGAGAAATGAGAAAGGGCCAGGGATAGGGAGTCAAGGGACCTGGAATGTGACACAAAGGGTGAGTACCAAAATAAAATAGGAAGTGGGAGACAAGACCTAAATGACTTAATAAAACATGAAACATGACTAGACTAACATTTTTGACGAGACACAACATCTTGTGGATTGACTCTAAGAATAAAGCAATTTACTTTTTTCACATTTGCTTTCACTACATTTGCTTACACCACATAAAAAAAAATGGACACCTACAGAGCTTGGATGGGCAAACGGAATGCAGCAGAGCGTAACAAAGGCGCTTTGATTTTGATGTATGTAAAACGTTAAATAATGTAATGATCTCTTTGAAAATGTAATGTTTCGTTAATACCTCAAGTAGCCTATTCAGGAGCAGATTACATATGAATATGTTTGGCTGCATGTCCGTAAATCATTCAATTCTTGTAAAGTGTTTTGTCTATCTATCTTTATTGGTATTTGTGTGATGGTAAAAATGAAGGTGTCTAACTCTGTAGGTGTTTCTCATTGGCTGTCTGTGTGTGTTAATGTGTTGTTTACCTTCCTAGGAGAGGTGACTAGTCACTGATTCAGCAGAAATGCCCAGCGTGGGATGAACTCTCTCAGCGGTCATACAGGAACATGCACGCACGCACGCACGCACGCACACACGCACCCACCCACCCACACACACACACACACACACACACAGAAAACACACTTTCCAATTATACCACCCTCTGATCAAACACACACACCTTTATAATTATACATATGACCTGTCACATTACTAGATGCACCAAAACATTCCTATGTATTATTTCCTTGTGCAGTATTTCATACTTTTCAGTTTCTCAATTTCTGAGTTCTTTACTCTCACTCTGTCTATAAAGTCTCTTCTTATTCCAAACCAAAGAAACCAGACAGGCCCGAGGCTGACATGCAGCTCCCACTGTGAGCACTGTGTCTGAAAGCAGTTTTATCTTTCTCCTTGAATGTTTGCTTTGCAGAGTTTACCGTAGTAAATGTAAGTGTTTATTCATATAAAGATTATAGAATCAATTTGTAATGTAAATGTTTCCACTGTACATACATATTCTATATAACCATTCATTCTGCATTCAACCCTGAACATATTAACCTCTGGAGACCTGGAAGATATAAGGAGGTAAAAAGAAAATCTAATCTTGACGTAAACATTTATTTAGAGATTGGTGAGGATACATACTTACCATTCTCTGGACAATCTTCTGCCTCTCTTCGCAACACATTTAACTACAAATGTATTTTGGGGTCAGTTCACATGCCAATGTAGATTTTATTTCATGAAATAATTGTATATTGTGATAATGCTCTTAAAGCCATTAAGAAATTGGAAGTGAGTAAAGTTTTCTCGTAAGTAAAATATATCTGAACCCTCACAGCTCTTCATTCACTAATTTGCTCTGATGGTCATGATCTTGCTTTTTGTATTTAACGTCTTCTGGTTTATTTTTGGATATTGGTTTATATCCTGTTTTCTATATTCAGTATGCCTGTCTGTCTAAGTATTCTTTGTCAGTCTGTCATATATCGTACCCATGAACGGTCCCCCGATCTGGTTCCTGTCCATGCTCCCTGTCTGCATTTTCTATTCTGGATTTTGCTCCTCCTGTTTTGTAGCGTCATCCTGGTTTGTCCCTAGTTTTTGTTTGCTACTCTCCCCTTTGTTTTACCTGGCCTTCTCTTTAAGCTTGCTTTTTATCCATACTTTTAAACCTTCCTCCCCTCGTTGTATACTGCATTAGGGTCCTGAATTCCTCACCCCTGTCACTCCCTTATACTGTAAAAGCATGGATTGCACCCTCAGTTGCAATTTGAATCATACAGTCAAACACAAGGTGGTAGTTATGTGGGGGCGTCTCCATGCACACCTTCTATTTTGGTTCATGTATGTGCAGCGCAATGTATAAAAGAGTGGGGTTAAGGTGAATATGTATCAGCTGGTTTAAAGATGATTAAATACATTCACAGAGTCCCATCACTCGTCTCATAGCTCTGAAACAGCTTTGTTTCAAATGTGATGATGATAGCTAAGCAAATGTAACCCTTAACCTTTTTCAATTATTTACTCTGCCTTCAAGGTTGATATAAATAATATGATTTGGTGAACTGGTCATATGATTATATGGAATCGACAACATTTTTTGCAATAATTGAAACTTATCTCATCTGGAACAAAGCCCTATCCTATTGAGTAACTAACAACATCAACGATTGCACTACAGTGTGTATCAAAAAATATTAAACTACTGCCGGAAAAAAGCTAAATATTAGGCTATAACTGACCATTTAATATCAAGCGGTCTGAGCGGCCATGCTGTAGCAGCCTACTATCATTCAGGCCTTCTAATGAAGGTCACTGTGCTCTGGTGAGTCCCTCTTTCTTTAGATGCTGCAGGAATTTAAAAGTATATTATACTATAAAGCAACCGTCATTCATTCAGGGATCAACATACATTTTGCCTGTAAATGCAAAAGTCTTCTTTGGAAACACAAAAGTTTCCCTTGAGAAAGCAAACGTTTTGCAAAGGATTACAATACGTTATTGGGGGGCACAGAAAAGTATTTTTTTTTTTCCCAGCCCCATCAATATTAAACCCAGATGACAGTGCCATCTACTGATCCACCAAAGCAGCTGATGGTAGCAACACACTACACGTTGGTGTAGTATGAGAAACAGTCATAGTACTGAACTGACGCAACATGTTAAAGCTGAACGGGCTAGATGTGTAAACTAGATGTGTATACTAGAGTAAATTGAGGCTACAGGAAGCCTGCCTCTTGATGAATCTGTAAATTCTCTGATTTGTCCTAGTTTAGACAGCCATTAGGGGAATGACATGAAATGCTGCAGTGTGTATCAGTTATGCTCATCAAAGAGTTCTGCATCATAATGCGCAGAGTTTCTAAAATCCCCAATGAATCCTCAACATATGTGCTCTAAATTACATGTACACATGAGCATGAACCAGTGTCTCTGTGACATGAGTTTTAATCTCTGAAGAGGTGTTTAGTCAGCTAGAATTTTTGGTGGGCATATTGTGACTTTTCATTAAAGGTCACCTCTTATGCAAAATGCACTTTTGTATGTCTTTTATACATAAATATGTGTCCCCGGTGTGTCAAGGAACTCACAAAGTGTCAGAAAACAAAACCCTCTCTCTTTTCCTCCGTACACAAATCTCTAACAACCGGGGTACAACGGAGCAGATCCAGATTTGCTGCAGATATGATGTAATATCAGAAATGTGGGCTGGCTTTACGCCCATGCACCTATCAGAAACGTTGCTATCAGAATCAATGCGCGACGTCATTTGGAAGTAATATGGTGTTTACATTAGCAAGCATCGCTAACAGAGCTAACCTGTCTGGAGAGAGCATGTGTAAAAAAAACAGGATATAAATAGGTACTCACCCACCTTATGGTAAACCCGCAAGAAAAAAGCATTTGAACTCCATACTGTTTCAGAAATAATCCTTGATGTGGTTTTCAACATGATATGGCTTTTCATCACAGCAGCATTTAGCTGAGTATCTCAGTAGAATTATAAGCAGGCACAAGCTCCCCCTCCTTTGGTATTTTGAGCAAAACACTTCATAGACATGTTTTTTATACATGTTTATATATCTGAGACCTATAATATATGCCTAAAAATAACATGATAGGAGATCTTTAACATCTTTTGTAAGTACTCATTCAATGGTTTCACTTGAAATTGTTACACTCTCATACCTTAACCAAACAGCATTGGTGAATTCCTGTAATTAGCAGTGCAACAAAATGCACTGCTAATTTCTTCAACATATGGGAAACATTGTCAATCAACTTTGACTACATAACAGAGTTTGCCTTCCCTTGTCCAACCCAGTCCCAAGCTCTGTTGGCGCAGATCATGGTCCGCCCTGTACAAGTGCAAAAGCTGACATACGTTGAGTTTTAGGGCAGCGTAAGCAAAAGTGTGGCAAGTCGAGGTAGGCTGCAGTGAGTTTGTAGGCACATCAATGACAAGGCTATCTATGAGCTGGGAGTAAGATGGAAAGTAAACAATATATCAACACAATTCATCCAGTGCTCTTATTATCATTATAAGACATCATTTTAGGAATAGGAATCAGTCCATTGGTACGGTTCTCTCCGTCTTTGATGATGAGTCAAGTTTTTAAACTGGTTTTACCAAAATAATGTTGACCCTGACTGCTAATATCACATCAGACTCCCTTTATATTTTATTCAAATAATGTTTGCCATCAAACAGAAGATCTTAAGTCCCACAGGCTAGATTGAACAGACAACTGTTAAATCAGGCCTTAGTTTATCTGTGTAGACTAGAGGCGCATTCACACCGCAGTACTTTTCAAACAAAGGTTCATGAGAACTTGTTTCCTGAGAACTATTTAGTTCTCATGATCTAAGTACAGATCTCGTTCACACCGGAATAAATTCAATTGGAAGGCTTCAGTAGAAGCTGCTGGGACTCCCAGCAGCTTCTACTGAAGCCTTCCGAGTAAATCGCCAGAACACCGACACCTCCTCATCTCCACCGCTCCCATGTTTTCTTTTGTGTTGCCATAAGTTAGTCTCTCTGCGTTTGTGCGCTGGGCTAATGCTAATAAAATGACGGCTTCACAAAACTTTTTTGGAGTTTTACGAGGCGTGGTTTGCATTCCGCTCAGCCAATCAGACATAGGAACCTTTATCTCCCACGAAAGTCCCTGCTCTCTAGCAGGGGGTAAAATGGGTAATGGGTAATGTTGTGAATCGAGTGGCCTGTGTTAGTCATCCATAACATACGCCTGCCCATACCATAACCCCACCACCACCATGGGCCACTCGATTCACAACATTACCCTAACCCTAACCCTACCCCTCACACCAGATACTGCCTGGTTTTCGGACCCCCCCAGACCCCCCCAATAAAGCAAAACTGCACGTTTCAGAGTGGCCTTTTATTGTGGCCATTCTAAGGCACACCTGTGCAATAATCATGCTGTCTAATCAGCATCTTGATATGCCACACCTGTGAGGTGGGATGGATTATCTCGGCAAAGGAGAAGTGCTCACTATCACAGATTTTTTCAGATTTGTGAACAATATTTGAGAGAAATGGTTATTTTGTTTACATAGAACATGTTCTAGATCTTTGAGTTCATCTCATGAAAAATGGGAGCGAAAACAAAAGTGTTGCGTTTATATTTTTGTTCAGTGTATTTATAATGGTTGATATAAGACTATATTTTCCTTTCAAAAAACAGTTTATAGTGTTCTTGACTCAGCTTTTTGTGGACGGTTCAGAAGTCAAGCAAAACTCTACTACCAGGAGAACACTTGGGCCACATAGAGTGTAGGAAGGTTTAAGTGGAAGGTAAACACACTGGTAAACACTGCTTTTGTAACATCTCCCGTACAGAGAACCGTTGAAGATATTTTTCTGAAGTGGTCTTATGTCAAATAAATGCAATGTTTCTGTACCATGCCAACAACTTTCAACCTTGCAACTGCTGTCTGTACTACAGACTCTGGCTGGCAATCCTCTTGACCAAGTCATATCTTATCATCTAGAAATGTAGGTCCCATGTCATTCCATCAGATGCATTATTTCCCTAGCATACATTTTTATGTAAGGGTTTTTATTTGTGTACTTTTTTTGAATTATCGGCTTTATCATTAGCTGATGAAACACAGATAAATACAATGCAAAGGCCCTTCACTTCTCAGCTGCAATTGTTGCCAATGTTTTTACCAAATATATATTCTCTTCCCATCTCAGTATTCTTGTGCATTCCTATTTTCTCTTTGTTTATGCCCGCCCCCCCTCTTTCTCTTTTGTCTCACCTCCACAGGTGGCCGAACAGCTGCGCAAGGAAGCACATTACTTTGACCCAGGAGAGCACCTGGACAAGGCGAGACAATCCCCAGAACAAAGGAGGGAAACCGGGTTACAACTGTTGAGTAAGAATGGTATTTTTAGAAAATGTTGTCTACTAAACAACATCACAATAATATTGATCACAATATGCTGATATTGTTTTTGTACTATTTGCTCTCATCAAGGCTTCAGCCCAACAGCTGTTAATTAGCTGTTGATTGACCTCCTTCCATATCCTCCCCTTTCAAGTGCTGACTTTGGGCACCCAAGTTGTGTCCTCTCTCTGCAGCCAAAGCCAGTGGTTGCTGCTTTTGCTGGCACCAGACCTAATGGATTTATTTTCTTCTGGACAAGCACAATCTCTTTAGAATGATCTCTCTAAACCATTCAAGGACAGAGGACACATAGACACTCAATAGTGTGAACAACAGAAATAAATTGTTAGTTTGTAGTACAGTGCTTAGCAGTAACCTCGAACGTGAAACCAATGCCGGGGTGCTTAAAACTTGAGTTCTCTCTAATGCCCCTCTTCCACCAAACCAGTTCCAGTTCTAGCTCCGTGCTTGTGCTTTTCTGGTTCCGAACCGGTTCTTATTTTTAGCCCCAGTTGTGTTTCCACCGCCCATTATCTGCATTATCCCATCACCGTTTACGTAGCTGAGTTTGTCCCCAACGCCGTTCACAACAGCCACAATGTGGGTGGGGGAGATGCCCCTGGCCAACTTGGGGCCCTACGCAAAATTGTGTCATGAGGCCCCCCGGGTCTACACAAGTTGTCACTCACGTGTTGCGAGCACTGACGGGGGGACGGGGGTAGTAGAGCACGCTCTTGAATCAACACGTTCTCACTCCCAACTCGTCACATATTGACGATCGGTCAGGGCCCCTTCCCGTCACCCTATTACGCACTGAGTACCCCTCGAGCATCAGCTTTCAGCGGGCAGGGCGTCCCATAGACCTTCATAGACCTCCAATAACGTTGATAATAGACGCCATGAGAACGCTCCCCGCTGCATCGAAATTCAACGAGCGCATTCCGTTCTCAGCTGAAGCATATAGTGCGAGACGTCATTGCGACACATTATACTCTTTATATATTGTTTAAAAAAAAAAAAAATGACTACATTGTCATACTCTGTGATAGGCCTAGGCGACAGTTAGGCAACATAATAGGCTTATAGGCATTTTTTTCTCTTATGTGAAGTTGAGATGATGCATGTTGGGTAATGAATTATTTACGTAGGGACGTACGTAATATAGCCAGAAAATGTTCTCAAATTGTGTCTGGTTATTCAATCCATTATATTTATGCACATTTATGGAATTACGTAGTATAACTTTTAAATGGGGCGGTGGTGGCGCAGTGGTTAGAGCGTTGGTCATCAGATCAAGGGGCGTTGGTGAACTCCAGTTCGAATCCCGCCTCGGCCGCCACTGCGTCAGGCCGTTGTGTCCTTGGGCAAGACACTTTACCCGCATTTGCTCCTGTGGGTATTGTCCGCAGTAATGACTCTTACATGTCTAATATGTGTAATGTGTACTTGTAAAGCGCTTTGAGCACCTGTAAAAGCACTCTAATAAAAAATGTAATGCATTATTATTATTATTATTATAACTTTTATACAGATGCTTCAGTGTTCCTGAAACTTTTTGTGACGTCATCTATGTGACAATGTTAAAGCCCATTGTGATTTCCACAAGGTAAGTAACACGGTGAACATGTGAATGAAATCAAGAAAATCATTCCATATTCAGCACAAACAGCCTTATGTCGGACCAATTAGTCATTGTAAGTGCAGGGTAGTCGTTTTTTCGCCTGTAAATTATTTTAAGACATTAAAAAAAGTATAACTTACTTCATCAAATGTGCTGAATGCTAGATAGCTGCTATTAGCTATTAGCTAGCACAGAAGGTGTTGCCTTTGAAGTTCAACTTTATTTAAAAGGTGGCAAACGACTGACACCTGTTATTGCATGAAATAATATTTGTGATTGTTTATGAATGTAGTTATTATGTGACAGCTATATGTTTTTAATGGGGTTAGAGTTGATTAAATTAATAACACAACAATACAAAAAATTAAATAATCATAAAAGTTCAGAAATATTCCTTCATGTCCATGACAGGTGTCCTACTAATACCAAGCCCCGTAAATATTAGCTGACCTTTATTTGTCAGATATGATCTCACAGGTTACAGTCATAGGGAATTGTATGGTTGCCATTAATAATATATTTCCAGTTACCTATGTTACCATAGCTCAAAACTGTCTTTTTGTAATCATGCTATGTTGATGTTGTTAATTCTTTGACAAAGATAATGCCACTGTAAAATGTAAGTTGTTCAATTCCTAATTGTTTTTTCTTCTCAACAGATTCTTCTGATTTCTCAGTGAAAGCTAAACACCACTATAAGCTGTAATAGCATAAATGCAAAGGCACTTTTAAGAGCCACGTCCCCGTCGTCTCCCCGTCCTTGCTGTAGTGAAATTGTCCTATCTCTGTTGCTGTCTGTGTATCTCTGTCTGTGGACCTGTGTATGTGTCTTATATGTGCATCTTTCTGTTGTTAGTCCCTTTCTGTGTTTATGTTTTTCAATACTTGTTTGTCATGCATGACTCAACCTAAGTTCAGGCCCTGCCCAGCTTGCCAGACTCCAAATCAGACGAGCAGGAAAATGTGCAGTGCCTGCTACGGAATTCTGTCAAACAAAACCAAACTTAAAGAAAAAGCGGCATCACTGAATAGTGAATGGGGCCAAGGTGTGGTGAAAATAGAAATGTTGGACTTATAATTGATTCTGCCCGTATTGCAGTAAGTACAAATATTACCTAAGTTACTGTTAATTGAAGTGAAGCGGGGGGCTACGTATTGTAACCCTAGTTATATAAGCATAGGAGGAGCCCTCTACTGGATTCTATGGGGACTACTCTCTATATGCGTTCATTCACCTACTGAGTTACGTAAACGTAGCCGGCCAATCGGGGCGAGCCTACCTGAATGCGCGTGCAGGCCCACAGTATATAAGGCGGCAACGCCCTCCAACCGTCATCCTACAACCCCTTCTGAGAGCGGCATAGGAAAGACAGGGCCCCCAGGTAGAGGGCTCCGCCTGTGCTTATATAACTATGGTTACAATACGTAACCCCCCGTTATATATCACACAGGCTCCGCCCTCTAATGGACTCTATGGGTACAGTGGGTGGAGCCCCGATGTATAAACGCCCTGTCGTCCAACAACATCGACCCATCACACTGCCCCTGACAACGCTGTCTTCCATTACAGTGCTTTCAGGGAGGAGAGCTCCATAGGCTCAAATGGTTCTGAGCCTTGAGCACCAACGGCAGGTCCCATTGCGGGGAGGAGGCGTGCACTACTGGGGACTGCCTCTTGAACCCCTGTAAAAACCGCGACATAAGCGGCTGACTGAAGGCTGACCTGCCTCCAAATCCCTCATGGCAGGACAAAATGGCTGCTGCATACACCTTAATTGTGGAATGAGCCAGCCTTCTGTCCACCAGTAACTGTAAGTAGGAAAGAATAGAGCCCAACGTACATGATAGAGGCTCTAGACTCCTTCCTTCACACCATCGCCGGAATCCCGCCCACTTTGGCCTTTAACAGGTTGTGGTGGATCCTGCTCTTGCTGCCTGGATAGTCTGAATAACGTTGTCAGACAGCCCTACCTGTCTCAGCCTGACCCTCTCAGGAGTCAAGCCTGGAGAGGTTGGCCCAGAGTGGGTAACGCCCCTATTGCACCTGCTTCCTGAGAAAGCGCCCCCCAGACCTGAGGAATCGTCCAGGGCTGGCCCACCATCATCTGTGTCACCTCCGCGTACCACGGTGCCAAGCGGCAACCTGGGATCACTAGGATGACCGACAAATGTTCCCGCCTCACCCTCTCCAGGAGGAGGGGGGGGGGGTAAGGGGCAGCGGTGGAAAGGCGTAAAGCAGCTTTCTTGCCCATGGCTTGTGTGCAAAAGCGTCCACCCCCAAGGGCGGCTTGTCCCACTGGGCCAGGGAAAACCACAGGGCACAGTGGCTGTTGCGCCGATTGGCGAACATGTCCACCTCTGCTCTCCCGAACTGAGTCCAGATCTGCTTCACCACCTCCGGGTGAAGCCTCCACTCGTCTTGCAGGGGCCCGCCTCTTGACATGAGGTCACCCCCCCCCCGCTCTCCCGTCCCGGGACGTGCAGGGCCCTTAGAGACAACACATTCTGTGAAGCCCACAACAACAGGATCTCTGCTGCGGTCAACAAGGCTACGGAGCGGGCTCCGCCCTGCCTGTTGATGTACGCCGCTGTGGTGCAGTTGTTGCTCCTCACTAGCACATGTTTGCCCTGCATTAAGGGTTCGAAGTGCTGTAGGACCAACATCACTGCTTGCAGCTCTAGGAGGTTGCTGTGCCGAGCCTCTGTCAGAGGCCAGCCACCACCTATAGCGCTCTCTAGGCATGTCCCCCCCCCATCCTATCACTGATGCATCTGTGAAGACCGTGATATAGGAGGTCACGCCCCAGTGGAGCTCCCCTCCACGCTGTGTGTGTCCGTCAGGAAACACACTGTTTACAAGTAGTTCCAGCAAACATCCACTGATAAATTACGATGTTAACAACCTCATGATAACCTCATATGTTTTTAACTTAGGATCATACCTGTGTTTAGTCTAGAGAAAGGTAAATGTTTGCATTTTATTATAAAGTTGTGTATATTTACAGACCGTTGCAAAAACTAAGAAGCTTATAAACATCAGGTTTAAAACTAAAAGAGCTTTGAAACACAATGAAAGATGTTTGGAGTTTTATTTGAGTTATTCATTTAAACTTTTTGTCTAAGAGATGCTGATTTGAAACCGTTGTTACATACAGTTACGGCACTTCCTGTTTCTGCCGGAGAGAGGGGAGGCCGTCCCAAAGCTTGCTGCTGTATTTACTCCCTCCATCTGACAGGAGGGAGCCTCGTTGAGCTGCGAGTGTGGCTACAGACGGAGTTCACTCCATCACGGAGGGGTAGGGTCGAGGGAGTGGTTTGGGATTGGGCCATAGTTAACATACGGAACTTTTTGCAGGCAATGTGCCGATTTAGGCTGCAAAGATCCAGAATGGGCCTGAATTCTCCTCTTGGGATGAGAGATTTGCCTCTCTTATGCCTCTGAGGGATGCTGCAAAACTGGAGTGAATAACCCAGTCTCAGCGTCCTGTCCATCCACTCTGTCAATACACAGCTGAGCTTCCATTCCCCATAACCTTGCGTTAGGGGATGTGCAATCAGCTGTGGAGCCGCAGCTATGAAGCTGTGGTACGCTCTGGTGGCTCACTCCGCCACCAAACCCTCCATAAAAGGAAGTTTGATCCAAGGGGGGCTGACACAGAAAGGACCTATTTTCCACTGAGGTCCTTGAACGCACTGCGGCGCGCTCAGCCATAATGCCGTTTTCACTCGGAGGAAAAAAGGCATTTATCTGAGTTTTTACGCTATGTGTCTTCTAACAACATCACGCCGGTCATAATGCTCATGTGCTCGCATAGCGCTTTGATTTGTCAACACAGTACTATCATAGAGGGAGGAGGCGGGGTTCACCCTCACGTCCTGGGTGGAGAGACCCAGGGCCGGCCCTAGACTTATTGGGGGCCCTAAGCGAGCTTTGGCTTGGGGCCCCCCTCACTCTAGCGCAGGGGTCGGCAACCTTTCTGATATGAAGTGCCATTTAAAAAAAAAAATGTTATCAGCGTGCCAACGATCGACAATTATCAACGGTGGGGGGGGGGGGGGAGCTTGACGCTCGTTGCTGCGGGGAAGCAGTGTGTGGACCTGGCAGCGCAACTGTCAGCGCAATTTACATGATGCCGAATTTAACAAACACATTTAAATAATTGTTTTAACGGCATAATAATAAGGACGATCGTCCGTTCTGTGATTCTCCAGAGCACACATGTTATGATATTAGGGTCATGCAGAGTGAGATGAGATCGCTGTCCCTTTAAGAGAGAGAGAGAGGGGTGTGGCTTGTGCATGTGTGTGTGTGTGTGTGTGTGTGTGTGTGTGTGTGTGTGTGTGTGTGTGTGTGTGTGTGTGTGTGTGTGTGTGTGTGTGTGTGGATGGTAGAGCGACAGTGAGGGAGCGTGTGTATGTTTCTGGAAGTGAAACGAGGAAGCAGAAAAACAGAGGTCTGTGATGTATTTTTTTAAACAGAAGAACAGCTAAATAAATGCAACGGCCTCCCAAGAAGAGCTCGCCTCTCTCCAGTCATTTAAGCTAAAGTGGGTTATTGAACCTGAAGCTTGTTGCTTCTGCCCTCCTCGACTAGGCCTACGGTCTGGGAGCCGACAGGAAAGTTCAACACACAGATGGCCAGTCCGCCCCTTTGTAGCATATTATTTCGATGAGAGATGAGCAGATCGTCACTGGGCTTTCAACTAAAGACACAGCCACGCAAAAACTGCGGCATTTATACAGCTCCTTATGGGTACTGCAATTAGTGACGCTTTCCTCCGTGGTGAAACGATCAGCACCACGGAGGAAAGCGGCAGAAAGTCACCTGGAGTTAAAGAGAGCGGAGCTGCGTTGCGTGCTCCTTCTGCAGGTAACGGGGAGACGCGCTCTGGCGGCGGTCTCGTTCAGGGTCCGAAAATACAATTTAAATATTTTTGCACACTTATTCCACTTATTCCTAGTGTGCCACTGGTTACGGTGCCGCGTGCCAATGCTGGCACGCGTGCCAGGGGTTGCCGACCCCTGCTCTAGCGCGTTCTCACTACACACAACACGGAACCAACTTTTGTCTTATGATGTTAGCATAAGCACACATATTGTATAAATAAGCATGTAAACACAGTGGACCTAACCTCCTCTAGGGGTTCCTCACCTCCTCTAAGGGGGTCCTCCGGGAATATTTTTTTTTAAATATTGAAGTTAAAAGCATCAATCTGGTGCACTTTGAGAGCAACATTAAGAGAGCAACATTAAGAGATCTATGGATACATCTCTCAACACCCATATAAAACACAACTGTAAACAGATTTTTCTTTATGGATATTTTACAAATCACTCCCCTTTTAAACTGTATTCTTGTTTTGTCATATAGTATTTCATAACTGTTTTTCATTTATTCTCTCTGGCTGTCCATCTCATAATGTTCACAATAATTATAATTTCATGCAAAGATCTGTCACAAAAAGAGGTTGCACATTTAAATTCAGGTGTTGTTATGGCGACATCAGTGGCCAAACAGCCACATTTACTGCTGCAAATACGTTCAAACGTGCTGTCGACACGTAAAGCAGTGGCAAATATGCCACCATTTCAGCTGACTTTTTCTCAGAAATACTGTCACATAACATCCATATATGTCAGTGCATGATGCTTAGCTAAGCTAACTATGAAACACAGTGCTAGTTTTTTACAAGTAGGGGGTGGACCGAACATCCTTTAGGGGGGTTGTTGCCTCCTCCAGGGGGGTCCAGGGGCATGCTCCCCCGGGAAGATTTTTTTTTAAATATTGAAGTTAAAAGCATCAATCTGGTGCACTTTGAGAGCAACATTAACCCTACCTTAATTAAGCAATCATACACGAGAGGCCGTTCTTGAACGTCATTATTGGTACGACAGTACTGCGGCAGGACCGAGGCGCTTCCGTACTACAGTACTGGCCTCAAGTGTATGATTGCGATTCTATTACACAAACTCATCATTGTAATCAACAATATCGTAAAATAATGTCATAATGTGGGCTAATTTGCTCCCAAACCTATGCTTTCTGCTTGAGTTAATCTCCGTCAGAAAGTAGTTCCTGAAAGTAGTTCCCATGGTAACGATAGCCGATCAATCGAACACTCCTGCTACCCCGCTTACAGTTATTGATATAGTTATAGTAAATAATATATTATTAACCAATTTATTGAAAACAATTTATTGAAAACAATTTATTGAAAACAATTTATTGAAAACAATTCTTGAATTAGGCTATTTAAATATCTGAGTAATCACTGTGTGGGATTAGCGGAACAAATCAAATCAGGCTGTCCATGGTGCTGAAACATTTTGGGTTCAAAATGAAGGTGGATGTTCATGCTGCCATTAAAAGTGCAATTCTTGAAACAGCTCTCCATGAACTCCATGCCAGACTTTTTTGCAGGTGGTGCTGTGGTGTTCACGGGTAGGATTACGTTATAGGAAGAGCTTTCCTCCAGTGGCCGTTTCATGGCGTGTCCCGGACCGGCAAAAAACGCGTTGCTCCACATCTTTCTGATGTCTAGAGATGGAGCCCAGTAGCTGCGAAGCGATGACTCGTTTTTATGTCAGCTAACGGACATGATTTCTCTGGCCTCCAACCCTGCCTCCGCCAGCCGCTGTATGCAAATCTTTCTTTGGTTTTGTGGTCTGTGTCCATGTCCAACCATTCATCAATACTGAGGCCCCCCAACAAATCAAAATTAACTTTAAAATCTGACATTTTGTAGCTACCGATTTCCAACGAGAGACAATGTATAACAGTGTAACGGTTGTGTGTCGCTAAACGTCGCTATGGAAACCACACGATGTAGGCTCATGGAAGTAGTTTCGGCAGCCTAGTGGCGTGTGTAGGCCACTGGATACTTTGTGATTAGGGACGTTCTATTTCTGTTTGATCGTGGAATCAAACACGCCTATTGACCAATCAGAGAGCTTGCTCAAACCTATGTGTTATAGAATAATACCTTAAAGCGGACAAAAGGCACTGGAGAACACTTATTCATACACCCTTTAATGAAGCAAACTAATGCCTTAACTCACTCAAATACAGTCGTTTACTTATTTCGGTGAAACGAATGTGCGTAGAGTTTTAAATGATGCGGATAGTCTCACCTTGATTCTGACGCATTGCTTATCGTTTTATAGATCTATTCTCATCCACCATCTTGTTTGTGACGTAAAGAGTGTAACGGCCCGTCCACACAGCGGCGTTGGAAGCTTCTTCCCATTCACTTTGAATGGGATGACGTCACTTTTCGCCGAACTGCATTGTGGGAAGCAGAGCGGAGCTTTCCTGGCGTTTCAGGCTGCAAAAGTTGAGCAATGTTCAACTTTTGAAGATTCTGAAGCTTTCGGTGGAAGCATCAGCCAATCAAATCAAATGACAGTACAAGTTCTAGCCAATCAAACCGCTGCTTGTGTGTCAGGGGCGGGAGATTCATGTGATTCGTTGTTGGTCGCGCTTCAGGAACGCCCGCCGGCAAGCTTTTCCAAAGCCGCTGTGTAGACAGGCCGTAAGAGTCACGTTTCTGACTGTTGCCTGTCAGTTCCGTTGCCTGTCAGTTCCGTTGCTATGGTTCGGTTGTTATGTGTACTGAAACGAGAGCCGGTATAATTCCACGTGCGAAAACAAAATAAAAATTGGAATACGTTATTTTAGTGTCTTAAAAGTAGACTGAGGTATGAAGGGTTAACGTTACATCTTAGAATACTTTTTAGCCATGTTATGTATACATACTAACATATAAGGGTATAATTAGTGTGGTTACTCCATGTTTACTAGCTATAAGATTAACATTACATCACTCTTTTTTACTTCTTACTCAATCAGTCAGAGTGCAGATATCACCATTAGATTCACAAACCTGAAACATCATCAATTTCTTCACTGCTGGTGATGACATTGTTGTCAGCTGCTGATACTGCTCCTGCTGCAGCTTGTGGCGCCTGCTTCGATGAAAATAACTTTCTAATATCCATAACTTTATAGGCTATTAGCTTAAAACTCGTCAGGCACTAGGAAGGATCACTTCTTCTTCAGGGCAGGGAAGGCTACGCAGTACGCAGGCTAATGTCCCACAGCGGCTGCCTCTCTGGTGGACTCCGGTACTGCACATTACTCCCGAGACAAAAAATATTGTATTTTTTTAATTTTTTAAGTGAAACTTCCGGGGCTTTTCAGAAAACATTCGGGGCTTGAGCCCAAGTAGTCACCCCCTACCGCCGCCACTGTCGCCCGGCCTTGCCCCGCGGGTGCTGGGTTTGAACCCGCCCCGTAGAACCAGCCGAGGGAGCAGGAGAGGCAGCGGGAGCCGTGGGCGCTCTGTACCTGTGCTTCTCTCTCCTCCTCAGCGTGACTTCACGCTCACCCCGCTGAGGGAGAGCCAACGGCAGCATATGGCTGAGCTACACTCTTTCCTCCTCTAAGCGGCTGAAGCGCTGCGTGTGATCGAGGTGATCGAGGTGATCGATCCGAAGAGCCCTTCCATGGATACGGGGGCTGCAAGGAGATCATCCCGGTCCTTCCTGGAGAGCGCTGTGATTCCTAACCACAAGTGGCGTGATCCCACCGTGGCCAGGGAAATCACACGGCCAGCTGCGGCGGCTACACCATGGACCAGATCTGCCCGATGCAGCGGTCCGAATAATCGTTCCGGTCTTCCTGAGACGGGGAGGCGGGGGCTTCCTGCTGAGAGGTGATCAACAAGACCCCTAACACGCCCAGATTATTGGCTGCCGCCGCTAGCTGTGCCCCGCACCAGAATATCTTATCAAGATACTCCAGCGTTTCACGGTCACGAGGCAGCGGGGGCAGGGGTCTTCTCTCCTCCGCCCAACCTGCTGACTGTGGGAGCAGATGGGCCCCCAGGCTCTCATCGAGGGGGGACAAACCGGGACATGCTGTGACCGTGCGGCCCTGCACCCTGAGCAAATCCGCCATGCCAGCCACCGGAGCCCTCGTCCTCAGAGGGTGCCGCCACGTCACCTCCATACACTGCCAGATATCTGGCAACGGGGGCGAAACAACGGCCGGCTGGGCTGGCTGAACCGGGCCATTAAACCCCTGACGGAGGCGGCTCACCGGTTTGTGTGGTAGCGTAGGGGGGAGCGGTAGACCCACACGCTCCGCCGCCATGGCCATCACCAGTGGGAAATCCTGACGGGCAGATCTGCGTGGTGGGCCACTCGTGGTTAGTATTGTCTGAATCTATGAAGTGTGTTTTTTTTAATAAGTATGTAGTTCCATTCTAGTCACTTTGCTCAGCGCTACTGCTTGTTACAACTTGTATTTGCCGTACTCACCATGAACTGGTTTTCGGTGCTTATGGAAACAGGAAGAACCAGAGCTTAATCAGGCTCTAGCCCGGAACCGGGAATGTTTCGAAATGAAAAAAACTATATGTAAAAATTAGGGCTGTCAAACGATTAACATTTTTAATCAGATTAATCACAGTTTAAAAATTAATTAATCATGATTAATCACCATTCGAACTATGTCCAAAATATGTCATTTCTTTATGTATATTGTTATTGTTGTATATTGTTTTAAATAGTTGTTTCGATGTGTTCCAGTCAGGCTTTCGTCCAAACCACAGCACTGAGACTGCTCTTGTAAAGGTCTTTAATGACATCTACTTAAACACAGACAGTGGCAGAACTTCAGTGTTAGTATTATTAGATCTCAGTGCTGCGTTTGACACTGTTGACCACAGCATATTACTAGACCGACTGGAAAACTGGGTGGGACTTTCGGAAACGGTTCTAAATTGGTTTGAATCCTACTTAAAGGACAGAAACAACTTTGTTTCTATAGGTAAATACACATCTGAGTTGACAAATATGACATGTGGGGTTCCTCAAGGCTCCATCTTGGGGCCTCTTCTTTTTAACATCTACATGCTACCACTGGCTCAGATAATGAAAAACAACAAAATAAGTTACCATAGCTATGCAGATGACACACAGATTTACATAACCATTTCACCAGGAGACTATTCTCCAATTCAAACACTGAGTAAGTGCATTGAACAAATCAATGGCTGGATGTGTCAGAACTTTCTCCAATTAAACAAAGATAAAACTGAGGTAATGGTTTTTGGAGCCAAGGCAGAACGTATAAAAGTGAGCGCTGAGCTTCAGTCTGCAATGTTCAAAACAACAGATAAAGCCAGAAATCTAGGTCTAGTCATGGACTCTGACCTGAGTTTCAACAGTCACATTAAAACAGTTACTAAATCAGCCTACTATCACCTAAAGAACATATCTAGGATTAAAAGACTAATGTCACAGCAGGATTTGGAAAAACTTGTCCATGCTTTTATCTTCAGTAGACTCGACTACTGCAATGGTGTCTTCACAGGTCTCACTAAAAAATCTATTAGGAAGCTGCAGCTGATTCAGAACGCCGCTGCTCGAGTCCTCACTAACACTAAGAGAGTGGATCACATCACTCCTGTTCTGAAGTCTTTACACTGGCTTCCTGTTTGTCAAAGAATAGATTTCAAAATACTGCTGCTGGTTTATAAAGCTTTGAATGGTTTAGGCCCAAAATACATTTCTGATCTACTGCTAAATTATGAACCATCCAGATCTCTCAGGTCTTCAGGGACTGGTCAGCTTTCTGTCCCCAGAGTCAGAACTAAACATGGTAAAGCAGCGTTCAGTTATTATGCTCCAAATATCTGGAACAAACTCCCAGAGACCTGCAGGTCCGCTGCAACTTTTACTACTTTTAAATCCAGGCTGAAGACTTTTCTTTTTGTCGCTGCTTTTAATTGAACTATTCATATCTTAGACTGCACTGTAACTTTTATCCATGTATTTTTTCTTTTTATGTTTATTTTTATTAGCTTCTCTTTTTAATGACTGATTTTAAATGCCATTTTCTTAATGTCTTTCATTTTTTGTAAAGCACTTTGAATTGCCTTGTGTTGAAAAGTGCTATATAAATAAACTTGCCTTGCCTTGGGAATGTAAAGATAAATGAAAGAAGGCGGATATATCCATTTAACATACAGTATGTATGTTTATTATAACATTTTTCTGCGTGTCAAAATGAAAGACAGCACACACACCTATCAATCATCAAACCGTGGGGTCTTAATTCATTACGTGTTGATTTCTATCAACGGGGGAGTACTTCAGGAAAGGGGGGGGGCTAGTGGAGTACTTCGTGACCACAGAGTGTGAAGGTTGTGATCAGCTGTTTTAGCGCAGTTCTCCACTGAAGGGGGGGGGAGTCTCCCTCCGCAGCCGGCTGGTGTAGTTTTGGCACAATTCCGTTGTATAGACCGACGTTAACAGCAGCCCTGTCTGTGCACACGGAGACCGACTGTCGTACGCAAATGCGCTTTGTGACACAAGTGACGGTACGCATTTCAGATTACGCACATAACCTACCAGTTATGTGTTACCTGTACTACAGCAAAAGTATTCTCCGTCGGGACTTCCTGCAACAACAGCACACCGTTATCTTGATTCTGATTGGCCAGAAGACATTATCAAAGATATTCTATTGAGAAGACGATCACTACGTGACAAAAGTTTTCAAAACCGTTTCTGGTCTTCGGTATTTCCAGACAAGAGGCTGCTGAAATCAATGTGCAATTTACTCCGTGCGAGTTGGCGGACTTTATTTTGCTTACTTTAACATCATTTTTCATGGTGGGGCTAAGCCATTTCTTGGTATGGGTGTAGCCTACCCCAGCCATACCCTGGCGCTGCCACTGGTGGGATGTATGGGGCGGGCCATTCTGCACATGCGTTAAATATTTTAACGCAATTAATTATAAAAATTAATTACCGCCGTTAACCCGATAATTTTGACAGCATTAGTAAAAATAAAACGTAAATCATTTTGGTAACATTAGCAAACCAAACACTGTGTTTGTGTTAGCAACAGAACAGCATTACATTAGCTTATGGCAGTTTTCGAGCTAAATAATGCAGCAGAACACAAAATTGTATTTGGTCACATCTGAATGATCTACTTTGGTTAAGTAAGCTTTTGTGCATCTTTTAATTTTAGCTAAGAAACTATTCCAGCGTTTTTTAAGAATTTGTTTTCTGAAAGATGTTGCTTATTATCGTAGTTATTTAAAGAACATGAGTCACTTTAACTTCACGTATTTTTGGGCCAAAATAAATCCCAACTCTGGTAGGTCCTGTAAGAAAATTGACTACGATATTTTTATTAAATATGTTCAGGTTTGAGTTATTGATGTTTAAGTTAAAAATATTTTTAATTTTTAATTGGATTCTTCATGGTATAATCGCTAGACAACGGGATGATGTGTGGCAGGGAGAACAAGATGTTTAGGAAGGAATTTCCTTTGATGCAATTTTATTCTGAACCAATAATGTTATGCATCTTAGTACATCCCTATGTCTGTACAGGACTGTCTCAGAAAATTAGAATATTGTGATAAAGTTCTTTATTTTCTGTAATGCAATTAAAAAAACAAAAATGTCATACATTCTGGATTCATTACAAATCAACTGAAATATTGCAAGCCTTTTATTATTTTAATATTGCTGATTATGGCATACAGCTTAAGAAAACTCAAAAATCCTATTTCAAAAAATTAGAATAGTTCCTCAGACCAAGTAAAAAAAAAAGATTTATAACAGCAAAACACAATCAAACATTTGAAAATGACCATTAATGCACTCAGTACTTGGTTGGGAATCCTTTTGCACGGATTACTGCATCAATGCGGCGTGGCATGGAGGCAATCAGCCTGTGGCATTGCTGAGGTGTTATGGATGCCCAGGATGCTTCAATAGCGGCCTTTAGCTCATTAGCATTGTTGGGTCTGGTGTCTTTCAGCTTCTTCTTCACAATACCCCACATATTCTCTATGGGGTTCAGGTCAGGGGAATTTGCAGGCCAATCGAGGACAGTAATGCCATGGTCAGTACACCAGTTACTGGTGGTTTTGGCACTGTGGGCAGGTGCCAGATCATGCTGGAAAATGAATTCCTCATCTCCATAGAGCTTTTCAGCAGACGGAAGCATGTAGTGCTCTAAAATCTCTTGGTACACAGCTGCATTTACTCTGGGCTAGATGAAACACAGTGGACCAACACCAGCAGCTGACATGGCTCCCCAAACCATCGCTGACTGTGGGAACTTCACACTGGATTTCAAGCAACTTGGATTTTGCTCCTCTCCAGCCTTTCTCCAGACTCTGGCGCCTTGACTTCCAAATGAAATACAAAACTTGCTTTCGTCTGAAAAGAGGACTTTGGACCACTGTGCAACTGTCCAGTGCTTCTTTTCCTTAGCCCAAGTCAGACGCCTCTTCCGTTGTCTTGAGTTCAGAAGTGGCTTGACCATGGGAATACGGCTATTGTAGCCCATTTCCCGGATACGTCTGTGAACAGTGACTTTTGATACCTGGACTCCAGCTTCAGTCCACTGTCTTTGAAGCTCCCCCAAATTCTGGAAGCGATTCTTCTTCACAATGCTGTTAAGGCTGCGGTCATCTCTCTTGGTTGTGCAGCGTTTCCTGCCACATTTCCCCCTTCCAACAGACTTTTTGTGGATGTGCTTTGAAACTGCACTCTGTGAACAGCTTGCTCTTTGAGAAATTTCTTTTTGTGTCTTACCCTCCTGATGGAGGGTGTCAATGACGGTCCTCTGGACAGCAGTCAGATCAGCAGTCTTCCCCATACTTGTGATTTAGTTTACTGAACCAAGCTGAGTGTTTTTCAAGGCTCAGGAAACCCTTGCAGGTGTTTCGAGTTAATTAGACGATTCAAGTGATTCGTTGAACACCCTACTAGTATACTTTTTCATGATATTCTAATATTTAGAGATAGGATATTTGAGTTTTCTTAAGCTGTATGCCATAATCAGCAATATTAAAATAATAAAAGGCTTGCAATATTTCAGTTGATTTGTAATGAATCCAGAATGTATGACATTTTTGTTTTTTTAATTGCATTACAGAAAATAAAGAACTTTATCACAATATTCTAATTTTCTGAGACAGTCCTGTATATCTCTATAAGTCTATCTATATATGCAAATTATGCATTTCTTTTAATGTGTGTGTATGGATCGGCACACAGTGTGTGTGTGTGTGTGTGTGTGTGTGTGTGTGTGTGTGTGTGTGTGTGTGTGTGCGTGTGTGTATGTGTGTGTGGGCAGAGGTTAATTTAGCCCAGCAGTGAGGAGCCCTTGATAAAGAGCAGCCTGATCCCTGTTTAATTACCTTCCGTCTACATTTCATTGACATACACTGGGTCATAGGTGTGAGTCTCTGTGCGTGTGATGAATGTCGAATTTGTCTCGGAGTAGCGATACGCACACTAGAGACACATTGGCACACTTGTTCGGCATTTTCCCCCATGAATATTTGTGTCAACCTTCAAGCTGCTTTGACATATGAAGCTTTACCGTGTGTGTACTTAAGTGTCATGTGTTGTGTGGGTGGGATAAGAGATGGAGAGGTTCAAGAAAAAGAGCGAAGGAGGAAAAAGAAGGAATGAGACAACTGTGATTGAACACGAATAAAACACACTCGATGGTAAAATTTAACATAAATGTTGAATAAAGACATCCTGGTGGACGACAAGAGGAGGATAAACCTGCACACACACATTTTGGCATGTAGATTCTACCCTCCAAATCTACACAAACACGCACGTCGCTCCTCATGACTCTGAGTGTGTAGCTGACGGCAGGACCAAAATAACCTTAATTTAATTAGGCCTAATGAAACGGCTGAGTGCGGCAATCGGCGACCCATCACTAGGACAGGATACGCTACTGGAATTAAATGACTGCACGAGGATGTGTATTAAAAAGCTAATAACATAATTACACACACAACAACTCGTCTTGTCATGGCTAAACAATACTGGCAGAATGCTAAAGGACGCCATGCTACTTTGTCTTTTTTCAATCATTTCATCTCTGCTCTCTATTGTTCTATTTGTTATACAACTGAGGATGATACAGACAGCCAAAAGATAAAAGAATCCATTGTTCAGTGTTTTTTGAAAGATTATTTTCTAATCACTGTGTTGTAGAAAGAGAGCTTCTGCTAATTGAAGTTGTATCACTGTTGTTACAAATAGGCGCTTTATCTAAATGATTTTCATATTTAAAATGAAATCTGTGGATTTTAAAGCCTGATAAGAATCTACAATACATGGAGTTAACAACTATAACTTGCTTGCAAGTTCATGAATAAGCTTGTTGTTTGTTTGTTAACGTTCATCCTCTAAAGACAATTTGTGCAGCATTTAAGATTAACATTTAGTGATTTATTTCAGACGTGTTTGAAGAGATATGAAAATATTCTGCTTTGAACAGTTGCGAGCCGTCAGAGCCCTCTCTGAGGGCCTAAGATATTCTAAAAATAATAATATATTTTTCATTAGTTTTACCATGATAACTTGATTTAATTGTATTTCAAATAAATGTTTCAAAGAAAGAAATCCTTCGATTCTCCCTGTTCAGTTTCTGTTGGAATGTGAAGCGTTAAATGCTAAATGCCGTCTCTGCGAGTTACTGTGAAGACGGGAGAGCTTGGTGGTCCTGCTGTAAATTCACAGAGGGCCAGCTATAGTAACAGAATGAGAGAGTAATGTCAAATGACAGTACAATTGACCAGTATCTTCCCTCTAAATGGGTGGGCTTTATTTTAGCAGACTTTATAATAAGTTCCGCCCGCTGTGAGGTTTATACAAGCGGCAAACTCTGGGGAAGAGCCGGGAAGCCAATACGGAAGTGCCACACACTGCAGTTCATATATTGGCCGATAGGGACTGGCTGCAGAAAGGAGCAATTTCCATAGACCCCCATGTTAAAATGCCCAACTTTACAGCAGAAAAAAACATGTTTCTACCCATGGATGCAATACATATTATTATGAATATAGTTAGGTTCCACCTTCATGATTATGGATCTGTGAGTGAATTGTTTTCTAACACGACCCTTTTATTTATATTAGGTCTTAACGTTTTTGCATAAATTAGGGCGTGGTCACATTGAGTGACGGCTCTGTCAAGTGACTGCTGCTGTTAGCTTCTTGTCTCTCTGCTAGCAGCGCCGTGACAGTGTTGCCAACTTTGCAACTTTGTCATTCAATTCGGCGGCTTTCCAAAGCCTCCGGCTACTTATTTTTGTCAAAAGCGACTAACAACTAATCTAACGACTTGTAATGGTGTTATTGGGGACTTTTCTGGTGTTTGGAGACTCACGTATTGTTCTGCAGTTAACGAGCTGCCGTGTGCCCCTCAGCCCTCCCAAAGTACTCACAGGCGCGCAGACTCACAGTTGCCTCCCGCAGCAGCTCAGCTGCAGTCAGAGCAGAGAGGAGACAGCCACACTCTCCCGCGTCGAGACAGCTTCAGTCACTTAATCACCTCGTCCACTGTGTGTGTGCCTCTCTGTGACAAGCTAAACATCCATGTAGGTCATCATGTCACAGTCTAAACTGTATTCACAAAAGTACAGAAAGGAGTGGGAATCAAACCCTGAGTTTAAAGGATGGTTGAAGCCATATTGGAGATGACACACGGGCATACTATACTGCCTTTATTGTAAGGGAGATTTCTACTAAAAACTACTAAAACCATTTCTAATAGAGACATTTCTGATCTACTGTCGTCTGGATTTACTCTGGTGGTTTCAAGTTTTGATCCTTGAAGGGGGTGGAAGAACGTTTTTTTACCGTGATAACATATGTAAATTAGGCGATGACGTCATTTAGGGACTTCTGGCGAGTTTTCGGACAGCCAATAGCTACTTTCCTTACTATGGAGTTGGCAACACTGCTAAATACTAGATCACCTACACATCAGTGAAGTTGAGGGTTTTTTCCATGCAAAAGGTTACATTTTAGATATTTAGCAATATGACTTTGTCAGCTTTCTAATTTAATATATTGAAGGCAAAGATATTTAACACATAGTGAGAACTGCTACTATTTATCTCTCAATATTGTCTGAAAAAAACGTGGTAAAAGTTATTATTTCAGTGAGACAACAGAGCAAGCTTCTACAGTTGCACTACGTTTTGATAACAGTTAAATATTATTTTAATAATAACATATATTTCAATGTTGATGAACTTCATACTGTTCATTCATAATCTGATTGTCTTTGTAGCTCTGTTGAAATAAAAAAAAAAATTACAATTACTAAATAATTATATCGACAGCCCCTAAACACACAAACACACTGCTTTCATAAATAACACACTTGTTCAGCAATAATATGTTTTATGTTTCCTGTCATTTTTGTTAGGAAAGGACATGCCTGAAAGACACAACATGTTCTCCTTCTCTGAGGGTCAAGAAGAACATCCAAGAGGAACATTAAAAGCTGACGTTATGAGATTTTAAGACCAGTACAGGACATTCACTAAGAAACTACTTTTATTGTGAAAACACAGTCAGCTGATCGAATGCAGCTATTTCCACATCTACACTCCATCAGCTGATTATTTCTATTTGCCTCGCTTTATGAGCTTCACATCACTTGTGCCTTGTACCGCAGAGTTTGCAATGTCACAAATAAATGGGGCCAATCTTCAGTCAGATGTGAATGTGTAATGTAACATTTTCAGTAAGAATAATGGACGAAAGGAAACAAATACAAATACAATTTATTGAAATATGAACCAAAAGTTAATCAAATGTTTTAAATAAAAAGCACATATGGACAGAAGGTGTAAACCTATTAAATGTATAAGTAAACACATTTAGTCAAATAACATGACAGACTAGGCCTGTGCAGGTGGTATCAGCTGTGCCCAGCATGGGCTCCTCCATCAGGCCTGGTCCTCCTCGCAGAGGAAAGACCCTCAGTCCTCCTCGCAGAGGGAAGACCCTCAGTCCTCTCCAAACCAATAGACAGGATGTCTATCACACGGAGGTTTCTCCCTGAAGTCTCTGCATGCAGCTCTCTGGACACCACACTGTCTCAATCCGTCCACACTGAATATGGGAGGGGGAAAATGAAAATAATAAATGCTTCAGACAATAAGAAACATAAAGTTGACTGTTGAGTTAATCAGTTTTTTTAGATTGTCAATACTATTACTGTATCACTAATATCTCAGGTTAAGAGGCACATTCAAATAAAGATTGGTCTTTAAATACATGTTGTCTTTTGAGTTGTTTGTTTAAAGTCAAGGATCTAGAACTGGTACTTAGTTTTAATGATACAGTCTGGTTATTATGCTGTTTGGAGGAGGCCTCACATGTAAGAGCACTAACTAGCTACCATCACATGTACCTTAGCTTGACTTACATGTATTAAACGTATAATTAAGTGATATCAAAATATAAATAACAAATGTCATGCAAACATATTAATATTTGCTTCATTCCAGTGTTGAATTTAGCACAATTGCATACAAACATTAAGGGATTTTAAGATTCTGAAGTATTATTTAAAAACTCAATAACTTAGATTATTATTTATAGTTTTTCTGAATAGTTTCATGTCCGCTTACCATAGAAACGTAAAATGCGACGGCAGTGTGCAGATGGGGAGCATGTTAGCTTAGCTTGGTAGCTTGAGCTAGCTCCGGAACTTCCAGCTCGGTGGCAGCAGGTCCCGCCTCGGCTCCGCCTCTTTGCCCTTATTTGGAGCAGGCGGGAGTTGAACTCTGACGACACTGTCGAGCCGTTAGTGGCCGACTCCGCCTACTAAGGGCTTCTCGGCAAGTCTGCAGAATCCTATGGGTGACGTCACGGACCCTACGTCCATTTATATATACAGTCTCTGGGTGACGTCACGGACCCTACGTCCATTTATATATACAGTCTATGGTATAAACCCATAGACTGTATATATAAATGGACGTAGGGTCCGTGACGTCACCCATAGGATTCTGCAGACTTGCCATTTATATATACAGTCTATGGTATAAACCCATAGACTGTATATATAAATGGACGTAGGGTCCGTGACGTCACCCATCGGATTCTGCAGAATTGCCGTGAAGCCCAAAGTAGGCGGAGTCGGCTACTAACGGCTCGACAGTGACGTCAGAGTCTAACTCCTGCCTTCTCCAGCCTGCTCCAAATAAGAGCAAAGAGGCGGAGCTGAGGTGGAGCCGAGGCGAGACAGGGCGGGACCTGCTGCCAACGAGCGTGACGTTCCAGACCTAGCTCAGGCTAAGAAGCTAAGCTAAAATGCTCTCAGTATTAAGCTAAATAATAATGTAATACATGCATACCAAGTCACTGCGTGGCACTTTGGTTTTTGATAAAACAGTGTAGTTCCACTATATAAACGTTACATTCATAATCAAACGAGACAATCTGCAAGATAATTAGCTATTTGGTATTATTCTTAATGCTTGTCATTCACACGTTAATAAAATAAAATAAGTACCGATACATAGCAGAATAATTGTGGCGGTGTTCAGCTTAATAAACCTTGCTCAACATTTATTTATTTATTTAGCTAATACTACAGCGGGCTACAGGCGAACCAAGTCCGCGTTTCGATGCATTCCTTGATCTCCAGTTATAACGCCGGACTCCGCCGCTGGCCGAAGCTAACGGAGCCCCAGGGGGCTAGCTACGGCCGCCGGGACCTATGGCCGGGACGCGCTAGCGAGCTAGCCCCCTGCAGCCCCGTTAGCTTCGGCGGCGTGGACTCCGGCGGCCCCTTTTCACATTTGCTCCCGTTTAGCATTATTGGCGTCATAGCCATATAGTATAAAAGTCTTACCCAAGGCTGAATCATAAACTAAACTGTATATATGTATAAAGGGTTACGTCCTTAGCTGACTAATAAGCTACATAACAAGCTAAGCTAACAAGCACACAAACACCTGCTAACGGGGTTAACATGTATAATATTATCATTTTACTCACCGAAAAAAGCTGAAAGTAGACTTCTTGGAAGTTCTGTTAGTACATTCAAGCGCACAGCACGACATTTTAATTATCTGGTATTTGTAACAATATTCGCTAACAGGCACGATCACCACGAACACAGCTAAAGGGTCAAGTACAGTAACTACAACTAACTAACGTTGTAGCCTCTATGGTTGTAGCCTAGCAGAGTGGACAAGTTGCTGTTAGCTGACAGTGAGGCACGTATCTGTCAATCAACGTGACCACGCCCTAATGTGTGAACAAACTTTAAGACCTAATATAAATAAAAGGGTCGCGTTAGAAATCACTCACAGATCCATAATCATGAAGGTGGAATCTAACTATATCGATAATAAAAATTTATGGAGCCAGCGGTAGAAACATTTTTTTTTCTGCTGTAAAGTTGGGCATTTTAACATGGGGGTCTATGGAAATTGCTCCTTTCTGCAGCCATCGCCTATCGGCCAATATATGAACTGCAGTATGTAGCACTTCCGTATTGGCTTCACGGCTCTACCCCACAGTTTGCCGCTTGGTTTATACATGTATAAAGTGGTGCAGTGACGCGTCCTAAAACCCGGAAGTAAGCTGCGCATGAGTTCCCTCGACAAAAAAGCAATGGGATTTCTCCATAGGATTTTGGAAAATAGCTTGAAATAAGGTCTGTGGAACGAACCTGTTAGATAAATGCACATTTTGTTCAGCCGGATAATATCCACATGTCTACCCTACTTTTATTATTTTATAATTTATATTTTATATCTAATTGATAGACACTGACAGGAGGCCGTGTGCTGGAGCAGACAAACAGTCTGGAGGATCGCTGTCCAACATGGACCAAAGTCAAGGACCTCAAGTACGTTTTTTATTTTAAAGGTACTATTAGCGTTAACATTACTTCTTTCAAATTAAGTTGATAGTCATATTTGCGGCACATCTATGATAATAACTGGCCTTCAAGTGTTGTACGTTACGTGAACACTGTTGCTAGGCAACTGACAACAAAATGTTTTGTTTTTTTCTTACGTTATTTAATTGTTTAGTAGGCTAATGGGGAAATATAATGTTTTCTTTAGGGCTGTCAGTCGATTAAAATATTTAATCGCGATTAATCGCATGATTGTCCATAGTTAATCGCGATTAATCTCAAATTAATCGCACATTTTGTATCTTTTCTAAATGGACCTTAGAGGGATATTTTTCAAGTTTTTAATACTCTTATCAACATATGAGTGGACAAATATGCTTTATGCAAATGTTTGTTTATTGACAAATATTCTCATGAATATCAAACACAACAACCTCTGAACATTACAATTATTCGCCTCAATTCAACCTGGAACCTCTCTCATACAATACAATACAAAGTGTGTGTGTGTATGTGTAGAGACACTGTGATGGATACTCAAGGCATATGCTCGAACGGGAGCTGCCTGGACGCTGCAATCATGTTGCGCACACTATCCGTGCTGAGTGTATTCTGCATTTCTCTGAAGCAAATGTAGTTAGGGAAACATATGAAAAAATTACATGAAGAAACATTTATTTTTCTTTCATTATATTTCCCCATCCCTAAACATTGAAATAACGTAACAAACAAAGACACATTTTGTTGTCAGTTGCCTAGAAACAGGGTTCACGTAACAACATTTGAAAGCCAGTTATTATCATAGATGTGCCTCAAATATGAATACCAAATTAATTTGAAGGAAGTAACATAACGTTAATTGTACCATTAAAATACAAAACTTACTTGAGGTCCTTGACTTTGGTCCATGTTGGACAGCGATCCTCCAGACTGTTTGTCTGCTCCAGCACATGGCCTCCTGTCCGTGTGCTAGGGCTACTATTAACATTATATATAGCTAATATGTAAGAGAAAAAAACTACGGGTGATGGTATATATATATATATATATATTAATTGTCTTTTTTTTCCAAAAGTCGTAAATAAAGCAAGTGAAGTACATTTAATAAAGCCGTGTAGGGCGGGACTTTATAAATCCGGTTAAAGAGTAACCGCCCTTGTGGGACGCTCTAATAAGTCAAGCGAACGCGCCCGCATGGAGACAACACTTCACTTGGCCTCCTGTTGGTTGAGGGATTGTGACAGGGTTGTTGCACAACAAATCCAAGAGCAGAGCAGAAATCTGAGAGCAGACATTTGACGAGCGCACAGAAGCAGCCTGACTGTGAGGAGAAGGTTTTAAACTGGAAAACAGGACATCTGAGCAAGCAACAATGTATCTGAGTGCAAGCGTACAGTTTGAGCAGAAGCAGAGCAAATCTAAGCGCAAGCAGGCGCTATTTGAGTGCGAGGACAGGATATGAGGGAAAGAAATACAAAATCTGAATGTGAAATCAATAAATGATGCCCTCAAATTGAAAGACCACACTCTTGAATAAAGATAGGGAATAACCTCCATACTCCTACTGCAATAAAACAAATGTTTTATTAGGTTATGTGCAGTGGAGGCTTCAAGTCTCCATATAACATGATTGGCTACACAAATAGTTTTGATGTCACTATGCACATGTCTTAAACAAAAATAGTTGTACACAAACATTATTCTGTGAAGGGTAAACATTATGAGAGAGTTATGATATAATGTAGGGTCCATTCTTTTAAAGGCCAACTGTTCCAGATCTGTTTTTTTGCACCTTTCAGCCACGATACAATTGAGCAATAGAAATGTTTTTATTGTGAGCATCACTCTGTGTTCTACCCTGATGTGACAGTGATATCTTCATAGAAAAAAATCTGTATATCTCCTTTTTAGACCCATGTTGATGCCTTCAAATCCGCTCTTATCTTTCTTACAGTGCAGACGCTTTTCTGCTTGCTCCTGCCTCTGCTTACTTTTTATGCTGATTTTCCTATTCTTATTCTCTGAAAACTTCGAGCAGCAGCTCCTGGACATTAACTTATCACTGGGACAGTTCATCTTCGTAAATAGACGGAGGGTTTCAGCCATATTTCAACATTTTTACGACGACCTCAGTCTTACAGTAGCGTGGCCTAGCAACAGCTAAAGCCTGGTAGGCTACTGCATGCTAGTTGGTAGCAAAATGCCTCCGTTCTCTACAGATGACTTCCACAAACTTATACAGAAGATGGCTGTGTTGGAAATGAAAATGCAACGGTTGGAAGTTAACGTGGAAGTGAATGGACTATGTCATGGGAATGACACCACTTTACCAGTGTTGCAAAATAATGGAGAAGGGTATGCTAACTCACAGCTAGTTAGCAGCTACAAGGATTCCAAGGAACAGGGGGCCTGTGTACTGGGTAATAAATCTACAAGTGGTAGTCCTCCCTGGAACTCTCTGGGTGCAAAGCCGAAGAGTAAATCATTTCCATGGGATTTGGGAGGACGGATAACAGGCAGAGCCCAGCGCTCCGAAATCTGTGATGCGACCGGCTGGCCTGCATTGTTATCACCCAGGAAGAGCGCCTCTTCAACCCCTAAACAGCAGTGGACATCTGCTAAAGGGAGAATTACAAACAATCCTCCTAAACCACCAAGTGTGCCAATCCAGAACAGATACGCTCCGCTGACCGAGAACCGGAGATCTCTTTCTGATGACCTGGATAACCTGTCCTCTTCACACAGCAGGGTAAGGAACAAAAGTAAAAGGCTAGAGGGAAAGCTAACGACTGGGCCTGAAACTCTGATTGTGGGTGACTCTGCTGTAAGAGATGTAAAAGGTCTGTGTAATAAGAACAACACCAAAGTACTCTGTTTTCCCAAGGATGTGGTCTCTGACTTGGCTGAGAAGATCCTGCATATTGGGGCTAAACATCCAACTGTGAAGAATGTGGTACTACACATTGTAACAAATGATGTTGTGAAACAACAGTCAGAAGTGCTGAAAGAAGACTTTAAATGTTTGTTGCAAACTGTCAGCTCTCTAAATGCAGAGGTGTTCATCAGTGGCCCTCTACCGCCAGTCAGAAGAGGAGTGGAGAGATTCAGCAGATTGTTTGCACTGAACACCTGGCTTTCCAATGCCTGTACTGACCATTCTGTCCATTTTATTGACAATTTTAACTTTTTCTGGGATCGCAGACATCTTTTCAAGGCAAATGGAGTTTGCCTGAACAAGTCAGGAGTGAAATTGTTTATCTCTAACATTTTCAACTGCCTGCGTCATCAATCTGTTCCCTCTGCCAAGGACAAGCGGCAAGAGGAATCAAAACAGGAGAAAGACACAACACATCGTGCAGAAAACCCTGAAGAATTATCACTGCACCCGCCTGAGGAATGTTCTGATTATGGGAGACCTATGACACACATGGAGGACTCTCCGCTGCCCGTCACCCCCCCCCCTGACAACGCCTTTGAACACATGAAGGCGATACAGAGGGTTGGCACCGATTCTTTCCTGGAGTTCAAAGACCAAACTAAGGCGATACGCAGGGCTGGCAGCATTTCCTTTACCCCCGCTCCTCAACGACGCCCACCAAAAAGACGGGCACCATCTCCCCCCCCGTCTTCATCACCGAGCCTACGTCAACCACCTCCCCCCCCTGGCAGCATGTCTTCTACCCCTACACCATCTCCTCCGTCTCCATCACCGTGCCTACCTCAACCACCTCCCCTCCCTTCAAGAAAGCATCTGCAGTCTCCGAAGCCTGATAAGGATGTGTGTGTACAAAATGCTTACTGATGTGTGCTGGGTCCAGGCTCAAGGGCGTATGGCACTCTCAACTCTTTCCAGGACATGCCAGGGCCCTGCCTGCCTGTAGCTTTGCCGATATCTGTGTTGATAGGTAATAGATTAAGAGCGGTGAATCATCGTAGATACAGGAAGCGCTCAAACGTTTGTGTGAGTTCATCTAATTTAGCAGTGATTCCATGTCAGCGACAGCTTGTTACAAAAAACATGACTGATAGTGTGTTTAACAAACTTAAACTAGCTTTATTAAATGTCAGGTCTTTGGCGGGAAAAACATTTTTAATCAATGATTTTATCACTGATCACAATCTCGATTTTATGTTTTTAACAGAAACTTGGATTGAACAAAATAATAGTGCAGCTGTTCTTATCGAATCAACCCCCCCCAACTTTGGTTTTATGAGTCAGGAAAGAATGCATAAGAAAGGGGGTGGAGTTGCTATTCTGTTCAATGATTCCCTTCAATGCAGGAAGACATCTTATGGGAACTTTGCTTCTTTTGAATATGTGGCCCTTCAGCTGAAATGCTCCTCTCGAGCTCTGTTCCTAAATATCTATAGACCACCCAAATACTGTGCAAGCTTTTATGATGACTTTACTGAACTGCTGTCTATAGTGTGTATTGACTTTGACCGTTTAGTCATTGTTGGTGATTTTAACATCCATGTTGACAACCCTCAGGACAGAGGGGCAAAAGAACTGTTTTGTGTTCTTGATAGCCATGGACTGACTCAGCATGTGACGGAGCCCACGCACAATAAGGGGCACACTCTGGACTTAATTATCTCAAAGGGTCTGAATATCTCTAAGGTTGTGGTGACTGATGTTGCACTCTCTGATCATTCCTGTGTTTTCTTTGAGAGCTCTATTTCTGTTCACAAAAATGTTCAAAAAGAGGTAACCACAAAGCGATATTTAACTGAAAACACTAGGGAAATGTTTACTCAGAATTTTTCTTCCACACTTGCCCCTGCTAACATCTCAGTAAATGAGCTAGTAGATCATTTTAATTCAAAAATTAAAAATATTATAGATGCCATTGCTCCAACTAAGGTAAAAGAAGTGACTGGCAAGAAAATATCTCCATGGAGAAAAGCCATGACCGTGAGAGCAGAAAAAAGAGAGTGTCGAAAAGCTGAACGCAGGTGGCGAAAAACAAATCTCCAGGTTCACTTTGAAATCTATAAAGAGAGACTTGGCCTTTATAATTTGGAATTGAAAAACGCACGACAATCGTTCTTCTCTGACATCATTACCAAAAACAAAAACAATGCACGTGCCTTGTTTGCTACCGTCGACAGACTAACTAACCCCCCAGTGTCAATAGCCTCTGAATTTCTATCCACCAGGGCATGCAATGATTTTGCCTCCTTTTTCACTGACAAAATTCAGAAAATCAGACAAGCAGTCAGTGCCTCTGCATCAGGTACAGCAAATGTGTTGTCTCTGTGTCCACTTAAATCAATTCAAACACCATGACACAATTCCATCAGATTAATGATAAAAACCTAGAGGACATTATTCAACTTCTGAAATCCTCCTCCTGCTGCCTTGATATTATTCCAACGGGATTTTTTAAAGATGTTTTGCCTTGCATGGCCTCAGATCTACTTCATATAGTAAACAAATCTCTTCACTCAGGTATTTTTCCACAGGCCCTGAAAACTGCAGTCATTAAACCGCTCTTAAAAAAGAATAATCTAGATGCTTCAGTAATGAACAATTACAGGCCCATATCAAACCTGCCATTTCTAGGTAAAATCATTGAAAAAGTTGTTTTTCAACAGCTGAGTAATTTTTTGCATTTAAATGACTGTTTCGATGTGTTCCAGTCAGGCTTTCGTCCAAACCACAGTACTGAGACTGCTCTTGTAAAGGTCTTTAATGACATCCACTTAAACACAGACAGTGGCAGAACTTCAGTGTTAGTATTATTAGATCTCAGTGCTGCATTTGACACTGTTGACCACAGCATATTACTAGACCGACTGGAAAACTGGGTGGGACTTTCGGAAACCGTCCTAAATTGGTTTGAATCCTAAAGGACAGAAAAAACTTTGTTTCTATTGGTAAATACACATCTGAGTTGACAAATATGACATGTGGGGTTCCTCAAGGCTCCATCCTGGGGCCGCTTCTCTTCAACATCTACATGCTACCACTGGCTCAGATAATGAAAAACAACAAAATAAGTTACCATAGCTATGCAGATGACACACAAATTTACGTAACAGTTTCAACAGGAGACTATGCTCCAATTCAAACACTGAGTAAGTGCATTGAACAAATCAATGACTGGATGTGTCAGAACTTTCTCCAATTAAACAAAGATAAAACTGAGGTAATGGTTTTTGGAGCCAAGGCCGAACGTATAAAAGTGAGCGCTGAGCTTCAGTCTGCAATGTTCAAAACAACAGATAAAGCCAGAAATCTAGGTGTAGTCATGGACTCTGACCTGAGTTTCAACAGCCACATTAAAACAGTTACTAAATCAGCCTACTATCACCTAAAGAACATATCTAGGATTAAAAGACTAATGTCGCAGCAGGATTTGGAAAAACTTGTCCATGCTTTTATCTTCAGTAGACTCGACTACTGCAATGGTGTCTTCACAGGTCTCACTAAAAAGTCTATTCGGAAGCTGCAGCTGATTCAGAACGCCGCTGCTCGAGTCCTCACTAACACTAAGAAAGTGGATCACATCACTCCTGTTCTGAAGTCTTTACACTGGCTTCCTGTGTGTCAAAGAATAGATTTCAAAATACTGCTGCTGGTTTATAAAGCTTTGAATGGTTTAGGCCCAAAATACATTTCTGATCTACTGCTAAATTATGAACCATCCAGATCTCTCAGGTCTTCAGGGACTGGTCAGCTTTCTGTCCCCAGAGTCAGAACTAAACATGGAGAAGCAGCGTTCAGTTATTATGCTCCAAATATCTGGAACAAACTCCCAGAAACCTGCAGGTCCGCTGCAACTCTGACTACTTTTAAATCCAGACTAAAGACTTTTCTTTTTGTCGCTGCTTTTAATTGAACTATTCATATCTTAGACTGCACTGTAACTTTTATCCATGTATTTTTTCTTTTAGTGTTTATCCATGTATTTCTTCTTTTAATGTTTATTTTATTAGCTTTTCTTTTTAATGACTGATTTTAAATGCCATTTTCTTAATGTCTTTCATTTGTTGTAAAGCACTTTGAATTGCCTTGTGTTGAAAAGTGCTCTATAAATAAACTTGCCTTGCCTTGCCTTGCCTTGCCTTGCCTTGCCTTGCCTTGCCTTCAGAGAAACAATCAGTGATATTTTGGAAATATTTGACTGCCATTACATATATGGACTTGGCCTGGCCATCATCTGAAATGTGTTTTTGTTGAAAGCTCCTCACATCAGTTCCACCTGCCAACAAAATGGTGGCATTTTAGTATTCTGAATTTCATTTGTGGGAAAAAACACATTGTCATTTTTTTTTTGCTGGATCGAAGTGTTTCATTTACATGTTGTAGTCGTGTTATATCTGTTAATGAAAATCTATTCAAATTGCATAGTTTCAAATGTAAAATTCTAAAGGATGTTAAGGGTGTTGACTGTTTTTAAAATATTTATACCGTAGCCATTCACTTGCGAATAGACATGTGCTATAACATTTTTCAAAAGTGTGCATGTATTAAAATTAAAGGTTTGCCTCACATCACTCTTTTCTTGTCTCTCTTCCTGTCAGTCACTTTCTCATGTTGTTTTCTACCTCCCTCTCTCTGTCCTTGAGCTGAAAATTGAGAGGTAGTGAAGAGAGACAGATATTGGTTTGGCACATGTTTTTGTTAGGACCAAACTCATTCAGCTGTGTGTGTGTGTGTGTGTGTGTGTGTGTGTGTGTGTGTGTGTGTGTGTGCGCATGTGTGTGCACATGTGTGTGTGTGTTCATCAAAGGGTGTGTGAGCTTGTGCACGCAACGGCTTGTATAACTGGCTTTTGTGTGTGTGTGTGTGTGTGTGTGTGTGTGTGTGTGTGTGTGTGTGTGTGTGTGTGTGTGTGTGTGTGTGTGTGTTGATGAAAAACTCAGTGAGCGGACTCAAGGCTGGAGCTGCTTGTGAAACCGGTGAACTATCTGGCAGATTTTGAATGAACATAAATGGACATGTAAAACCAAAAAAATCTGAGGCGGGGGTGGGGGGGCAGGTACAATCATACGCCCACCACAAAAGTGTTTGGCTAGTCCAGCAGTTGCTAGGCATTTTTATAGTAATCTTGATCGGTGAGTGTGGCTTTAACTACAAGGAACCATTTGCGACTGTTATATCATTCTATACTTGCACATTTGTTTGTACAGGGGCCATATACTTTCTATCGCTGTGGGAATAAATAAAACTCTTTGCAATTAAACTAAATCAATACAAATAAGTTTAATTTGATGGTGGAGTTGTGTCATATCACTTAACGTGTCTTTAAAATCAGTAATGATGTCTTTTGTTTTTCGACATGATGACTTGGCAGTCCTGGCCCAAGAAACATCGTCACCAGCGTCTCCCTACTCGCAGATCACGCAGACTGCGTGGGGCCTCACCTCGCGGAGGGGGCCACATCTTGCGGAGGGTGCCTCATCTTGCGGAGGGTGCCTCATCTTGCGGAGGGGGCCACATCCGAAGCGCGGCGCCCCTTTATGCGCTCATGCGGCGCAATTACTGTAAGCACGCCACAGTTTCGGCGCTACTGCTAATAACCCTACATTTTGGGCTGTTAAATTGAGATAATTACCTGGAATTATAGTATTCGTAAGCATTCATACTACTACCTCGTCAAAATCACAGCACACGGGTTAAGTTTAACTAATGTCACACGTTAAAATCTGTTTACAGGTGTTGGAGAGTATTACTGCGAATGTGAAAAAAGTCGTATAAATTACACGAGGCTGATAAATGTTCTAAAGGAATGTGACTGACTAAATACTCCAAGTTTGAAATGAAAAATATTTTGGGATATGGGGTTAGCCAGAAGTAAGCTTAGCATACCTCTGTAGGCCAGTCGTCATTCAAGGTTGTGCTAAATTAGCCAATGCTAACACTAACTTCCGTCTCCTTTTGGATATTTATAATAAAAACAACTTTAATTAATTTAAAACAAATATTTGTTCCGTCTCTTTTTGCCTGATTCTAATTTATGTCTATATTTTAACTAGTGGCGGCTAGTGGAATTTTTTCTAGGTAGGGCTGTGCCACATGCAATCAATTTCAGCAAACATCCCAGTATGACTTAATGCAAAACAAAACAAGAGTTTTCAGTGTTAATTTACCAGTCTTAAATTTGAATGCCTCCATAAACAATTTAAGCATTTGAGACTGAGGACGTACAAAAAGTTAAAAACAATGGCATTAGCAATACTTGCATACATATATGTATGTATATGATGTATATAATATATACATATATATATATGTATGGAAATATATATATATATATATATATATATATATATATATATATATATTAATGCTGTCAAAATTATCGTGTCAACGGCGGTAATACATTTTTTGAATTAATTGCGTTAAAATATTTAACGCATTTAACGCATGCGCAGAATGGCACGCCCCATACATGCCACCAGTGGCAGCGCCAGGGTATGGCTGGGGTAGGCTACAGCCATACCAAGAAATGGCTTAGCCCCACCATGAAAAATTATGTTAAAGTAAGCAAAATAAAATCCGCCAACTCACCCGGAGTAAATTGCACAGACAGCAGTTAGTAAGATTGACTTCAGTAGCCACTTGTCTGGATATACCGAAGACTAGAAACGGTTTTGAAAACTTTTGTCACGTAGTGATCGTCGTCTCAATAGAACATCTTTGATAATGTCTTCTGGTCAATCAGAATCAAGATAACGGCGTGGTGTTGTTGCAGGAAGTCCCGACAGAGAATACTTTTGCTGTATAGCCTACATCTCAATATACATCGATACAACATTACGTGTTGATAGAAATCAACACGTAATGAAATAAGACCCCACGGTTTGATGATTGATAGGTGTGTGGGCTGTCTTTCATTTTGACACACAGAACAATGTTATAATAAACATACATACATACTGTATGTTAAATAGATATATCCGCCTTCTTTCATTTATCTTTCCATTCCCACAACAATATACATAAAGAAATGGCATATTTTGGACATAGTTCGAATGGTGATTAATTATGATTAATTAATTTTTAAGCTGTGATTAATCTGATTACAATTTGTAATCGTTTGACAGCCCTAATATATATATATATATATATATATATATATATATATATATATACACACACGATCTATACACTACCAGTCAAAAGTTTGGACACACCTGCTCATTCGAAGGTTTTTATTTATTTTAATTATTTTCTACATTGTAAATTAATACTGAAGACATCAACACTATAAAAGAACACATATGGAATGATTTAGTTAACAAAAAAGTGTTAAAAATCCAGAATGTGATTTTTATTTTAGATTCTTCAACGTAGCCTTCTTAATGTGTTTGAGACCATCAGTTGTGTTGTGCAGAGGTAGGGTTAGTGCACAGTGGAAAGCCCTATTTGACTACTGTTGTAATCCATATTATGGCAAGAACCACTCAACTCAGTAAAGAGAAACGACCATCCATCATTACTTTAAGAAATATCAAGAACTTTGAATGTATCCTCAAGTGCAGTCGCAAAAACCATTGAACGCTATGATGAAACTGGCTCTCATGAGGACCCCCCCCCCCCCACCGGGAAAGGAATAGCAAGAGTTACCTCTGCTCCAGAGGATAAATACATCAGAGTTATCAGCCTCAGAAACTGCAAATTAAAGCACGTCAGATTAGAGCCCACATAAATCATCACAGAGCTCAAGTAGCAGACATCCTCAACATCCACTGTTCAGAGGAGACTGCGTGAATCAGGCCTTCATGGTCCAACTGCTGCAAAGATCCACTACCGAGGATGAACAACAAGAAGAAGAGAATTGTTTGCGCCCGAAAACACAAGGATTGGACATTAGACAGAGGAAATCTGTACTTTGGTCTGATGAGTCAAAATTTGAGATTTTTGGTTCCAACCGCGGTGTCCTTGTGAGACGCAGAGAAGGTGAGCGGATGGTTTCTGCATGTGTGGTTCCCACCGTGAAGCATGGAGGAGGAAGTGTGATGGTGTGGGGGGGCTTGGCTGGTGACACTGTTTGTGATTTATTCTGAATTCAAGGCACACTTAATCAGCATGGCTACCACAGCATTCTGCAGCGCCATGCCATCCCATCTGCGCTTACTGGGACCATCATTTGTTTTTCAACACACAACGACCCTAAACACACCTCCAGACTAAGGGCTATTTGACTAAGAAGGAAAGTGATGGAGTGCTGCGTCAGATGACCTGGCCTCCACAATCACCCAACCTCAACCCAATTGAGATGGTTTGGGATCAGTTGGACCGCAGAGTGAAGGAAAAGCAGCCAACAAGTGCTCAGCACCTCTGGGAAGTTCTTCAAGACGGTTGTAAAACCATTCCAGGTGACGACCTCATGAAGCTGACTGATAGAAGCCAAGAGTGTGCAAAGCTGTCATCAGGGCAAAAGGGGGCTACTTTGAAGAATCTCAAATGTAAATCATATTCTCGATTGTTTAACACCTTTTTGTTTACTAGATAATTCCATATGTGTTCTTTTATAGTTTTGATGCCTTCAGTATTAATCTACAATGTAGAAAATAATTAAAATAAATAAAAACCCAAACTTTTAACTGGTACTGTATATATCATATATAACGGTGGCGGTCTTCAGGTGCTCCTCCAGCACAGTGTGCTGGGAGGAAACAAAATCCACCAATCCCCTGAAAATGCCAGGGTTGACTGAAGAGTCAATCTCGTCATACCCAAGCAAAGCCAACTCAAAAGCCCCACAAAAGTTCAATATTTTGGATAAAATGTGCCTGTTTTTATCCACCTCCTCATTGTGTTTCCTCACCGCAATCCTGTGGCCGTTGTCCAGCTGCGTAGCAGTTGCTTACTTGGGGCGATAAAATAATCGCCCCTCTCGTATTAGTTTAGTTTTGAGGATGCTGATTGGCTACAGTTCATGATATATGTTCATATCTTGAATCAGCAATTGGCTAACCTGCTACAGACACCTCCGTGGGGCGATTTCTCGCCCCAGCCCCAGAACTGAACTTCAGTAATACAGTGTATAGGAAAAGCATATGTAACCCGCTCAGTGGCGAGCCGTCAGGGCCCTCTAGGCCCTCTGTGAAGAAAAAATATTTTTCCTTCGAATCTGCCTGTTCAGTTTCTGTTTCAGTTTTCTGAATGTGAAGGGTTACATGCCGTCTCTGCGAGTTACTGTGAAGACGGGAGAGCTTGTTGGTCCCTCTGTACATTCACAGAGGGCCAGCTATATAGTAACTCAATGAGAGAGTAATGTCAAATGACAGTACAATTGACCAATCATATCTTCCCTCTAAATGGGTGGGCTTTATTTTCGCGGACTTTCACTACAATGAGGCAGAGAAAAAAAGCGAATGCATTGTTTTATCAGAAGGGAAGCAATGTGGCAAAACACCACAAACCCGACCAGATACTCTCTGCAAAGCTGCATTCTTAATCATTCAACCTTTGTTTTTTCATCAAATAAGGATAAGATATAATCTTATTGTGAAATAAATTTGATTAAAATTACAAATTATTGGTTTTGGCTAGACTAGTTTGACTGAAATGTTCTATATAATCTGATGACTAAAAAACACTCAAATGTCAACAGTTTTTTTCATTGACAAAAAGTGGACTACTAAAATGCTCAGACTTTTAGTCGACTAAAACTTGACTAAATAAAAACAGGATGAATGTGACTAAATATGACTAAAACTAACAAGGACATTTGATTCAGGACTAAGACTAAAACTAAATAAAAAAATAGCTGACAACATTAACACTACTGTCCACTGTAGTAGCCTCTATGCGTGAAAGGGTTGGCGAGACACTAGAGGTGAATAGGGAAATTAACATTGGATAAAGCCAGGTTAAAAAATCTTGTTTCATTTTGTAGTCATTAGAATCTTAAATCTTTACAGAAGGTATTTTGGATATCTCTTTTTATCACTCCATAAATCAGAAAATACTGTCAACAGCCCTAAAATATCAATTTTCGCCATGTTTTTAAGTTTAAAATGTTATATAATTCAGGCTATGAATGATACATGAACAAACCCTTCTGTAAAAACCTTCAGAATATTGATAGGAATATAACTGGAAGGTTTGGTGTATGTAAGTGCTACTGAAGTGGACATTTCTCACTCAGAATATGAGAAAAAACTCATTTTGAGAAAACGACCTTTAAAGATTGCTGTGTGGCACTACCCATAGCCGCGGGAAGTCATTTTGCTCAGGGGGTGCTGCCAAAAGTGGGGAGGAGGCCGCTTAAAAAAAAAAGAAAAAAGGCGGTGCCGGCCGGGCCCGGCTGTCAGCGATACGAGCCGCATAAATTGTTTGTTAAAGGCGAGACACCGCAGGCAAAAACATCGTTTTTCATGCACTGGTCAATTTTGAGATGTTGTGCTATTTTGATTCCATAACATGTTTTCTTTCAGGCTTTTGGAAGGAAAACGTACAAAATACACATTTAAGTGTTTATTTTACTATAGTTTGTCTATTTGCGTCTGTATATTTCTCCTAAATTCACCAAAAGTTAGCATTCAACGTAACATAAAGTACCCCGACCGCTGTTTGCACCATGTCAACAGAGGTATTGTTGGAAAGCTGTGTCTCTCCTGCACAATCTCATCAGATCCAAATATGGTCATTTCCTTTGTATCAGCAACCAATCGTGAAAGTACAAAAGGGTCTTAAACTAATAAACGAAATCTCATTGGCTGGTGTCAATTTCTGACAACGTGATTCGTTCAGAAGCGTCACGTGGTGTGCTAAAACACTTCCTGGTTAGCTTTCCGCTATAAATTGAAATCTCAAAATGGCAAAAGCGAAAAAAAACGTTCACAGAGAAGACAACAACAATTGTCACTTGCACGAAGCAAGGTTATACAAAAAACAAATGACCCGTCGAGGCGCAAGCTGTCATCCAAAGAACAGGAGGGTTTAGCTAGCGCCTCACTGCAATCTTTAAAGGTTATTTTCTCAAAATGTTATACCTAGAAGCATGGCGAAAATTGATATTTTAGGGCTGTTGACAGTATTTTCTGATTTATGGAGTGATAAAGAGAGATATCCAAAATCCCTTCTGTAAAAGCCTTAGATGCTAATATGACTAAAAAATTAAACGAGAATTTTGAACCTGGCTTTATCCAAAGTTCAGATTTCGATTCCTGAAATTTGTTAAAATATGCACAAATTTAATGAGATAATGGATCATTTGCATATTCAGAAAACTTGTAATACAAGAAACAATTGCCTTATTGTAGGTAATTAACTGGAGAAATTTCTAGCTGATATCTTTAAGTTAAAAAAAATTACCCTATTCACCTGGTGTCTCGCCTTAACTGTTAGGCTTTATAGACCTACATCACTTAGCAACAGCTGCACATGCCCACATGCTAACTATGGGTCTTACAAACCTACATAACATTACAAATAGTCAGAAAATATTATTTACAATATTAATAAAATTATGAATTCAATTTTAACTGATTGACAAGACAAAACACTGCACAGCGGCAGCAGCATTAAAGGCAAAATATCGTTTTACCTTGTGTTGGGGCTTCACAAAACTCCAAATGTAGCCTGGGGTGGCACTAATGAAGACCCTCATTAGAGCAGATACATCCACATTGTCCAACATGTTACTGTGGACATGCATCAAAGTCAGATGTGTCAGTCTCTTCTGTGTCATATTACTCTAGTTGTAGAGGTGGTGGGCTGAGGAGTAGCTGGTGGTCCACTGTTTTTATTGGGTTGTTTTTTTTGTTTTTTAGGTGGTCCCCAGTGTATCTCCGGAGGGGAACTCCACTGGGGCGAGTGACCTCCTACATCACGGTGTTCACAGACGCATCCGCGACAGGATGGTGTGGGACAAGCCTAGAGAGAGCTATATGTGGTCGCTGGTCTCTGACGGAGACTCAACACAGCAACCATCTAGAGCTGTGGGCAGTAGGGTTGGTCCTTCAGCACTTCAAACCCGTAATACAGGGCAAACATATGCTGGTGAGGAGCGACAACCGCACGACAGTGGCGTACATCAACAGGCAGGGCGGAGTCCGCTCCGCCACCTTGTTGACCACAGCAGAGAACCTGTGGTTATGGGCCTCAGAGATTGTATTGTCTCTGAGAGCCCTCCACATCCCGGAACTGGAGAACGGGGGGGCCGTCCTCATGTAAAGAGGCGGGTCACTGCCAGATGAGTTGCAGGGGCGGGACAATACGCGGCTCGGCGGGACAATACGCACTTGGGGGTGGACACGTTTGCACACGAGCCATGGCCAAGAAAGCTGCTCTACGCCTTTCCACCGCTGCGCCTCATTCTCCCCCTCCTGGAGAGGGTGAGATGAGAACATCTGTCAGTCATCCTAGTGGCGCCGTGGTTCGCGGAGGTGACACAGATGATGGTGGGCCATCACCATTTTATTCAGACTATCCAGGCAGCAAGAGCAGGATCCACCACAGCCTGTTACAGGCCAAAGTGGTTGGGATTCCAGCGATGGTGTGAAGAGGGAAGTCTAGAGCCCTTATCTTGTAGGCTGGGCTCTATTCTGTCCAACTTACAGTTACTGGTGGACAGGAGGCTTGCCTATTCCACAGTTAAAGTGTATGCTGCAGCAATTTCGTCCTGCCATGAGGGATTTGGCGGCAGGTCAGCCTTTTGTCAGCTGCTTATGTCACGGTTTTTGCAGGGGGTCAGGAGGCAGCGCCCAGTAGTGCACGCCTCCGCCCCGCAATGGGACCTCTCTGGCTCTGGTCACAGAACCATTTGAACCTCTGGAGGTCTCCTCCCTGATGGCCCTGTCATTAAAAACAGCGTTTCTTCTGGCCCTGACTTCGGCCAAGAGGGTGTCTGAACTGACCGCTTTGTCGGCACACCTGAGTGGCCTGTGGATCCGGGGTGACCGTAGCGGGGCGACACTCAGACCGAACCCCTCCTTTGTTCCCAAGAGCCTAACCCCTAGATTCCACTGGGTCAGTCTGCGTCGCGTCACGGCTGCGCCGCGGTTTTGGTCCGGCCTCCTCTGGCGTCATACCCTACCGGGCGCGTTTCAGAAGCATTTCAGAAGCGGAGCGTCGCAGTTTTTGTTGATTTGGGAATATTTCCTGGACAGGCTACTTTGTAGAGACAAAGTTGATAATAATTGTAATATTCCAGTTATAAACGACATGAATCAAAGATGTGTTGCTGTATTTTAGTGGTAAAAAAATGCATTCATCATCATAATTATTCTATATATATAATTTACACAGTGCCTGTAAACCGGAGGGGAGACTACGAAGGGCTAGAATCTGCAAAATTAGTTCATTTTGGGGATGGGCCGGATGCTCTGATCGGTCCACTTCCTGCAACGCCTCGGGGCTTCTGGGACGCTTCTGAGCCGTAACGCGCCACGTCTGGTGGAATAGCACCCATTTACTAGAGTTGCCGCGATCCTTGCGGATGCCGCGGCGCAGCCGTAACTTGGCTGTAACGCGATTAGGCGCACTGAACAGCTGTTTGTGTGCTTCGGGGGGGCCCCCCACATGCATTGCACATGCCTACGGTCAGGCGGGGAGAGCCTTCCCCACGGGGGTCCGTGCACACTCTACACGGGCTATGGCTGTGTCAACAGCCTTATTCAGTGGCGTGAGTGTGGAGGACATATGCACGGCGGAGTCTTGGTCCACGCTAGGCCCCTTCATAAGGTGTTACCTCTTGGACATGTCTGGCTCCTCCTCATCGTCTGTGCTTGCTGGGGCAACACAGGACTGGACATAACCACCCCCTGGACATAATGCAGGGCTGGGGGACTGGGGAAAATAGCCTTCCTCACTATTTTTCCATGCACACTCTTCACGAGGTAAGTGTGTCTGAGTGTGCTCTACCAGCCGAGTAAGCTGCGGCCCCGACTCCTCCACAGTTATATCGTAGGGAGGAGAGGTTGCGCTCCTGCGGCTGTTAACCAAAAAGCCGGTCAGGGGCAGTGTGATGGGTTGTTGGACGACAGGGCGTGTTTCCATCAGGGCTCCACCCACTGAGTCCAGTAGAGGGAGGAGCCTGTGAGATATAGTGATGGGTTACGTATTGTAACCCTAGTTATATAAGCACGGGCGGAGCCCTCTACTAGGGGCCCTGTCTGTCCTATGCTGCTCGCCGAAGAGGGTGTAGGACATGGATGGGCAAATGGCGGCCCCCACCTCCTCTTTTTGCGGCCCTCAGATTAATTTATAAACAACGTAATTAATTAAAAAAAATGTTTTATTTTTTTTACTTGTAGTACTGATACCGTCCACTAGACTCCTAGTTACATCGCGAGCTGCGTAGATGATTTCAAATACCGCCAAATAATCTGTGACGCATTTGTGTGTATTGTGTTTGTTTCCCGGGGAAACCCTCACAAGAAACACCGGCTGTTGTTATGCCTGCTGTGACGTTAAGTTGCCTCTTGTAATTATGCCTTTACAAGCTTAAAAGTTTTTTTTATCATCTGAATTTGGCGAAACAAGTTTAATATTCTTAAAACCAAGACTTTGTTTATTTGAAATCAGATTAAAACAAACTGTCACGGAACCTGCTGTGTTATCTATGATTACTATACGCTTTTCATTCATAATTTCAGCGGGAGGGAGGGGGAGTGGTGCTGAGGAACAGCAGAGTGCGGGCTGACAGGTGTCTGTGTTGACATTCCCCTTATTGTGGAATAAGGGGAATGCAGAGACTGGCTACAAGTGTTTTAGGTTCAAGTTAGACAACTAATGTCTTGGTTAGTGTTCATGACTTCATGTGTATGTCATCTAATGGTTAATCTCAATACACACACATTTTCCGTGCTTTCCAATAGTTTAAAATAGTTGTATTCCACTGTTTAATAACCTGTTCAATACAAACATGCCACTTGTAAAAATGAAATAAAATGTCTGTGAACTGATATTTGTTTAGTGAGCTTATTAGAGGATGTTCCTATTTTTTGGGGATGTTCCCTTTGATTGTAAAATGTCAATGAAGATGTCAGACTTAGTATATTTGTTAATAATTACATACAACACATGGAATTTGTGTGTGTGTGTGTTCCAAGTTAATCTGCGGCCCCCTGGTGGCCAGTACATCAATGATGTGGCCCCCACCACCATCAAAGTTGCCCATCCCTGGTGTAGGATGACAGTCAGGAGGCGAGGCCGCCTTATATAGGGTGGGCTTGCACACGCACTCAGGTAGGCCCGCCCCGAGGGGCCGGTTACGTTTAAAGTTATCTCAGTAGGTGAACGCTTGGTCAAGGGGTAGTACACATAGAGTCCAGTAGAGGGCTCCGCCTGTGCTTATATAACTAGGGTTACAATACGTAACCCATCGTTTCTTTCCATTGGTTTCTGAACCGTTCTCTTTACACGGTTGTATTTAGAAGACAGATGAGACAATAGTGCTCTCCCATTCTGGTACACATTCTGACACAGACTCCCTGGCCAACACTGTAGCCACCAAAAGGGCTCTCAATACTCACTGGACACATCTGAAAGTACCTAGTTGAACACACACACTGCTGGAAGAGAAGCAAGCACACACATACAGTCTTTGTTCTTACTATGTGACCACTTCATATTTTTTAACCCACAACCATAAAGTTGTTGTTCACAGTGATTTATTGCAGGTGCATCATTCTCTAAAGTTCTCTTTGTGTCTCTCATTCTCTTTTCTACACTTTTTTTCTGTTGTGCCAGTTTCCCATAATTATACCTCCAGTTCACAGATCCTTCTTTCTAAATCACTGTCCCCAAATCGCACTTTCTCTCTTGCTTATTTCTCTCCCTCCCTGCCCTCTATCCATCTCCCTCCTGTCCCTGCCCCTCTCTCTGTTCTCCCAGTTGGTTATTAATGGTTTTAATTTACAGAGAGGAAGGACCTTGGTGCCCACAGAGGCATCCCCTCTGCCCCCAGTGTGTATTTGTGTGTGAGAGAGAGAGACCTCCTGCTCTCCCCTGTGTAACCAAGCAGCAATAACGCTTTGTCTTCTTTAACTGTGCTGCTCCTTCAAGGTACCCCACATCCTTCTCCATTCCATCTTCTCCTTTTCTTCTTTCTCCATCGCTCTTAACAATCTCTTCTCACTATCCTTGACCTGTCTTTACCTAGCGTTGCTTTCTGTTTCTCCCAAACGTGTGATGTCTCCATATTAGTGCCATGCACCACCATGTTGCGACCGATTGCCCCGGTGTCTTTGCTTCCCCCGTGGGCCGGTTATTTAACAAGGTTGCTTGTTATCATTTGTGGTACCACTTTTGTTGCTGGGCAACCATTGATGTGGTTTTGCTTGCAACATCAGCCCAGACATCACTTGTCAAATTGAATGAATAGTGTTGTTGTGTGTGTTTTTCGACTTCATCTTATGAAGCCCTTCCCGTGGTTCAAAGGACTTTACTGATGCTGATGTTCAGAACAGCATGATGAAACATGATATACTGGGTTAAATCACTGTTGTGTTATTTCAACTGATGGCAGAGAGCACTTTTCTTACCTGAGAGTCCAAACCAAGATTTGTGTTACGATTCTCCCGATCTGTAATTGATTGTTGGGCAAACGTGCTCTCCCATCCTCTTGTATACAGCTATAATATACAGGAAAAAATAAACTTTACTTTGATTTTCATTAAAAGACAAACTCCAACCTATACTGTGCATCAACTACTACTCGACAACTTTAAGCTGTTTTCAAAAGATAGACCATTTAATTATTTGTTTACGCAAGTTAGGGAACAGAGCAATGCTTAAGTGTCTCATTTCTTTATACGTATAATAGAGTCAATAGAATAATAGAGTCAAAGTCACAATCAATAAATTACAAGAATGTGAATTTATAAATTGAGCATTCAGTGGCATTTTCGCACATTGCGCCCTGCAAGGTTAGCGCTTCTTCTTGGTTTACTGCACTGTTCTCGGCGTACAAAATTAACAGCACAGTCAGCACTAAGCTTTTATACTGTTAAGTAAGTGTGTGTAATGTTAAAGCAGCTTTACTGTTAATTTCTCCTCTGATTCTGCAGCTGTCCGCTCTCAACACAACACATCAACCGTCACTCTCTCTTGCTCAACCACACACTTGTTAAAGCACTAACATCTTCCCCAAACCAGGGTAGGGTAACTTGCAACACAGTTGTGGGATGGGGAAAAAATTGAATTCATTAAAGTCCACGGGTATTTGTAAACCCGAACTTAACTCGTAAGCACGGGGGTTAGGACCCTGAGGTGAGAGCTCTGAGGTGAGAACCTAATTTCAACAGCTATATCAGCTTATATTATAATGCATACTCAGTTAAGAGAGTGCAGTTAACATTTCCTGTTTCATTTGTGATTCAAGACAGTTTTGGTTAACTCTAGATGTTGACTAGAGTGGCATTACTTATCTACCAGCTGATTGTTATTCGGCAGCAGGTAGATGAAATGCTTTGATAAACTTCATTTAATGTTTTCACTGCTTGTTGGATGAGACTCTTCAGAGTGTTGCAAAGTGTGATCAGGCAACAAGTGAAAAGACCTGTGTGGGTGGACTAGCTGTGTAGAGGCAACAACACTTTGACCCTGAGTTCATCACTGTTTCTCTTTCAGTCATTCAAAGTAGAAGACTAAGCCATCAAAGAAACATAAGAGTTAGATTTGCATTGGCTACCCACGGTGCCGTGAGGGGGAGGGAAAAAAAAGCAACTTCAACGTTTAAGTTCTTGACATCATTAAACAAAGGCTATATACTGCCCAACCAATCAAGATGGCATCAAATCTCTGGCACCAAAGACTCTATCCATTGTCAGTCAGTGATTCAAAAATAAAAATACATAAAATGACAACAAAAAAAAATTCCATTTATTCAAATATTGGATAGAGTGGCAGACTTCTCAATACACTTTTTATTTTTACTCCAGCTGCAGTCCTGGTTCTCCTGTGTTTCCCTTGCCTCAAGCAGTATAACTTCCAGGATAAAAACTGCCTGACTCTTCATAACAAAAATACCTGGATGTTCCGTTGATCTTAACCAGATCCAATGATCTTACTCATCTATTGGGCCTAAAGAGCACACACACTTGCATTTGACATAAACCCCGCCTCCATTCCGCATTGTCACGGCAGTCACATTTGGTCTTTTCTCAGTCAAATGAATGGATAGGAAAACATTTGATTGAATATGGTTTTAGCGCATTTTCAAATTTTAAGGCTCAAATGATTTAAATGGGCTATCCAAGTGTTCATCATGGCAAGCTCAATGTCATTATCCCAATGCAATTGGAAAAATACGTTTTGGGCCAAAATTACATCACAGAGTCACCCAGAAGATTAGTCAAATATGCTTCATCGACCAGCTCACTTTCTGCAGGCTTGGCTTCCAGCAACATGCCAGCAAACTCTGTGGAACTTCCAACTGAGATTGAGTTTCAGGTGGTCCTGGACCAGGTAAAAGATCCTTCCTACAACCGCCTTGTCTTGGCCAGTCCATCCTCGATTGACTCTCAGATCAGTGCTGTGACTCAGCTACTGGCCAGAGGAACCTGCATGATTTCAGATTTTGTCGGATTCTATACATATTCCCGGTCAGTGTATTCTGACAACGATACAGAGCAGCTGCGGAACTCTGTCAATTATTTATACCTTTTCCCAAAAAAATGTGTTAATGCTAAAGTTATGGTTTCAATTCTTACAACAGTACAGTACAGTAGTAGTGAAATGAAAAACTGCTGCATCACATGCAAACACACAGAGTACACACAACAGGACTCACATCACATTTTGAAATGTGCATTGTCTTGTTTCTGTTCTCCACAGGTGGAGATCTCACACTTTTTCTGCCTTCCCGGTTTGCTTTCTCTTTCACCATTTCCATATTTCTCTATTATTTCTTATCAAGTCATTCACTGTTTACCCTTTTTCTAAGACTCTTTCCATCTCACTCTTCTTTTCTACCTCCCTCTCTCAACCCAATTACTTCAGGCTTTCTTCATGTCAGATAGCCACACAGATTTCAGATCTTTGTCTTTGTATCTCTTCCCTCTTTAATTCAAACACACACACAGACACACTTACACACACACTCAGACACTCTGACAGGGAACTCATGCACAAACATACACAGTAAGAGGATATCAAGTAGGCGTGCTCATCATTAATATTTCACTAATATGACAGGTTGGTATGATGTGATTTGATGTGTGTGTACGTGTGTGTGATGGGCACCCATCACTTTTAATGAGGCCAGACAAAGCATATGGAGAGAGTCAGAGAGGCAAGCCGTTTTCCTGTGCAAGATTGTGTGCGCACGCTGTATTTTCTGCTGTATTCGGTGTGTATGGACAGTCTGAAATAAATGTGTGTTTGTGTGTACGAGCTGCAAAGAACAGAGCACAAGTGAGACAATAGTAGTGAGACACAAGAGGGAGAGGGAGAGGGAGAGGGAGTATGTTTGTGTTTAAATCAGATCGTTGCACAGTGAACGCATGGTGTCAAAAAGACAGATGGGTAATGTCAAGTATTTCATAGCTGAGAAGTTCAAACTTTGTGTGAGTTTTATTTAACCAGACACACCGGATAAGCAGTGGCGGCGCCAGAGTATTTTTGTTCGGTAATCTATGGTAGGGCTAACCCATACAGTGGTGGGGCTCAAGTCAGTATTTGTAATGTAATTACATACACGTTATATCGCCCCCCTTGACAGTGAAACGCACGCATGAGGCTTTTATTAGCTTTTATTAGTCTCCTTTTATCAGCTAAATTACATCGAGAGCAACAGGTGTGAGTTAAACTATACAATAGCCTATTCTGCTAATTCCACGTTGTTACAACATGCTACGCACCGGCAAAAACAAGAAAAGTTGGCATATCGAATTGACACGGAGAGGGAGAGAGAGAGGAGGAGAGAGAGAGGGGGAGAGAGAGACACAGACACAGGTAAACAGAGAGAGACAGACACAGCACTCAACAGGTAGCCTGTATCTCTATTGTAATACAAAACACTTTTTCAAATGACCCATTATTACAAAATATATTAAAAACTCACTATTCACTCTTCAGGTGGGTCGTGTGACTCTGGCACCTGTTCGACTTGTACCTCAATGCGAGGGCGTTTAAGAACAAATCTATCCATCCGAAATATACAATTAATCTTAGAAGTTCTGCTGTCTGCAATTTACTCGGCGCGAGTTTGGGGACTTTTCACTGTGAACGTGACGTATCGACATATCAGTAATGCATGACGCAGCAAAGACCCAACGTTTCGTTGCTCTGATTGGCTGTAGATTGCATTCGGAGGCATTTTGATCTGACTGCGGCCGCGCTGATATTATAACGCCAGAGAATGTCCGGTCCACACCTTTAGTGTATAAAACTCCCCCACTACTTAGACTATTCCTTGCACCCCTCTAGCATAAGCCCGAATGGTCTCAACCATATTGCGTCAGTAACGTGCACTTGTTGTTACAGCTGAGCAGGATCAGTTTGTGTGTTGTGATTTTCGCAATCCGTGTTCTCAACATGCTTACTTTAACATAATGTTTCATGGTTGGGCTAAGGTAGGGCTAAGCCATTTCTTGGTATGGCTGTAGCCTACCCCAGCCATACCCTGGCGCCGCCACTGCGGATAAGCAAACATTAGTATTTACACATGGTTTCACTTTGTTTTGAAAAGTGGTGGGGAAACAAATCAGATGACAATGTGTCCCCTGTGAGCGTTATATGGTAACCTAGGCTTTGGAGTGAACAATCCCCCATACATGGGTGGCCAGCTGTGGATAAACAATACTCAGTCCCAGACTTAACTTGTGTTACCCTTTGGCAAGGCATAGCCACCATAACTAGGGAAACAGGCAAAGCTGTGCGGAGCAACATAGTGGATGTACTTCATCAGTGATGCCAGTGATGCAACAAGTCCTCCAACTCATACGACCAAATATGCCGATTGTTCAGGCCCAATTATTACGACCAAATATGTCGTTTGTTCACGCGCTTAATACGTCCTGCTCCCGTTTAATGCAAACGTTACAGATGGTCGTTTATTCACAAGTGACCCTCTCTGTAAAATCATAAATTGTAGGATAGTTTGGCCATTAAAACGCTTTTTGATTAGATTTCTAGCGAGAAGTGTATGTTGTACTTTTAGAATCCACGTCCAGTCGATATGTAGGATATATAGTTTGATAGATATTTTACGAAGATGATTTGAGGTATGCGGCAGCCTCCATGTAAAGTTACGGGTTGAAAACAGTATTTCCAGTCTCGACGTATTCATAATAAAACCAATGATCAAATGAACATGTAATATTCATTACTAAAGGTACAGCCGAATCATCACAGCGCACAAAACCTATTACCGCCGCAGATGGACCAAAAAAGGGAGCGTTTGAAAAAAAGGGGCGGGTCCACTCAGTGAAACGATAACAACGAAACATGGAGGAACAGAAGTCTACGTTTAAATTGTGTGTGTGCACTGTGTCTCAAATCAAGTTTTATTTATCAAATCAAATCAAGTTTTTATTTTTATTTATATAGCACATTTATAAACGATTTTTGGTCGAGCCAAAGTGCTGTACATATAATAAAATTAGCCTACAGTAGAGACACTTTACAGCAAATACGACAACACAGATTGTTCAGAATATCAGTATGAGAAAAACGACACCCTCTGTCCTTAAACCCTCACATCGTACAAGGAAAAACTTCCAGAGAAAAACCCACAGTTTAAGGGGAAAAAATGGGAGAGACCTCAGGGAGAGCAACAGAGGATGTCTAATCCAACACAGTGCAGATAACACCTATTCCTACATGCAAGGAGTAACTTTAGTGTTTATGATATACAGCAAAGTGTGTGCAGAGGTGTGTGTGGTTAAAATACATCTGCCTGCGAACGCTCTTAGCCTTTCTAATGTTTCTGAAGGTAAACACAGTGAAGGCGGTGCGTGAAAGGCACTGCGCGGCGCAGAGTTAACCCTCCCGCTGCCTCCTCCTGGTGCTGCAGAGATTTCATGAAGTAAAGGAGGTTTTCCTTCTATAAAATAGCTGTGGGCAGCAGATACTGTGGAGCTAATTTCCTGCCATAACTCCACAAACAAACTAAACAGGTTTTACAAATGCCTCATCATTCACTAACAAACACAATGTGGTTTGCAAATACAAAACACCATCTACAAACTAATGCATTTAGTTTTGCAAAGAAAAAATGTATCTATCAAACAAATTCAGCATAGGTTTTACATGTACACAACTTTTTCTTCTCACGCCGGAATATTACTGCCAAAAGTCACGTGAGTGAGTCACGTGACTTTTGGCAGTAATATTCCGCTGTGGCTGGCACATGCTCCACGGCAGCAGGGGGCGCTACTGAGTCCATTGGGGAAGGCGGGAGCCTCCCGCCGGGAGGTTGAGCAGAGCTTGGAACAGCCCTTGCCAGCCTGATGACAGCGGTGTTTCTAGCGATCCAGCGATCTGGGTCAGTGTTTGAGGTGAATTGAGCGATCACAACGAAAACAGCCAAGACACATATTGAGCCCAGAACACTAATGTTATTAGGGCTGTAAATATAATAAGCCTTTGTCTAAAATGGACAACATTGTAACTAAGGAGATTTAAACCATACAGCGATTCTGCACTCTTCATTTTCTTTCCTGCTATATTCAATGAGTGATACAAATATTTGTTACCACAAGTTCTTAATAAAACTGACACTGTTGGACTATAGGCTACTAGTTGACTGCTCCCAGAAATACAATGAAGTACTTTACTGTGTACTTTGTAAGTAATCCTCTGTCAGAGTCCCCTCCATAGTACATAACGCATGTTTTCTGATCTTTGATGAATGATAAAAATAAAATGTTACCATTAGTTCTTAATGAAATTGATACTCTTTGACTTTGTATTAGTTAGCCTACTACTTACAATACATTGAAGTACTTTTACTGTGTATTTATTGAGAAATCCTCTGTCAAAGTCCCCTGCTGAGAACAAAATCAAGCCACTTCCGCTAAGTTTGATGAGGGAATTCTTTTTTGTTGCCATTAGTTCTTCGTGAGATTGATCCTGTTGGACTCAGTACTACTGAAACTACCCCCACAAGTACTATGAAGTACTTACTGTGTACTTTTCCAGTAATCCTCTGTCAATGTCCCCTCCCGACTACAAGAATGCATGTTTTTTCTTTATGCATGTTAAAAAACATTTCTTCCTGAGACTGATATTGTTGGACAGAGTATTTTAAGAGGATGGTGGACATGATATCAGCAATACTTCCAGTCAGCACCCCAGCAGCAGCATTTTTACACCTTGGAAAGTCTTTGGAGACTGGCCTGGATAGCTGGTCACAAATATCCTTCAGCAAAGTGACAAACCTTGTGACTCTTGTTGGCCTCTTATGACAATGCTGTCTTTTAATATATAATTATTCCTCTGCCGCTAGTTCGTACCTCGCAGATTCTTCAGTCTCATCAGCCTCATCCTTCCATCAGTCCCAGTCAACGCCTCCACCACACTTCCAGTGTCTGACTCCATATGATATTGTCCTGATGCTGTAAGGGTGATGCCCCATGATCACAAAATTACCCCTCTAAAGTCTGAGCGCCAAGGACCTCGTATTATGTCTGTCATTAATGTTACATCACCCATTATAACAATTATCTTTCCTTTTTGCTCTTCTCTTAACTGAATAGTCCTGTCTTTAAGTATAACCCAATGTAAAGTCCTTTTCCTGCACCATTTTAAGGCTTCAAAACAGGCATTTTTACTGTATGTGTTTCGAGAAATGACACAATCAATGGCCCAGAATTGTACTTTATAAACTATGAATCTTGTGGTGCTTGAAGAAATACAGACGGGTTAAGCCGGCCAAGTTATATATGCCTTTTTTGGAGCCCTTTTTTTCAATATTTATTCAAATGTCACTAGTTATTTAAACAAACCACTATGTGAGGATAAGAAGCCACCAAAAAACGCCCTTTATCTAGAGAGCCATTGAAGCCCATGAAGAATTTTTCTTTCCACAAATTGTTGTGCGTAGACGGCTCTGCTAAGATTGTTCCCTAGTTTATGTTTCATGTTATGTGGTTAGATAGGTTCCTGTTTTATTTTGATAGTCTTGTCTACCCTCATGTGTCTAAAGTACATTTCCTGCCTTATCTGTTTTCCCGCTGTTGTGATTGTCTAATTGTCTTCACCTGGTGTTGTCTGTCTAGTATATATAGTTCTCGTCTTCCCCTGTCTCGTTGCCAGAGTGTCTTGTGTGTTCCAAGCCTTCCAGCGTACGATCATGTTGTCATTGTCCATAGAGTTATTATCGTCCATAGAGTTATTATCGTCCATAGAGTTAGATTAAGTAAGTAGTTTTTGTAGTTTTTTGATAGTATAGGTTAGACAGTTTATTGAGTGTTTGTTTTGTTGCTTTATGTATTCAGTGTGTTATGACCTGTCTACATTAAAACACTTTATTTTGATACTTTGTTTGTCTCTGCATCGTGCATTTGATTCCACGCCCTTGTACAGCCTTAACACACATCTTTTAAACTGCTGTATTAATAAAGTTGCCACGTGTATTCAAATTCAAGTTAAGCCACTATCTGTGCAGAACATTACAAATATTCTCAATTTGCAGTATTTTAAAAGTGTTCAGAAAGACTCAATTATATGCTATATATCTATATAATATCAATATTGTTATTAACTTCAACCAAAGTCAATTTAAATAGCGGGCAAAAGTGGGTTAATTGCCATGGATGTGGTGTTTGATATAGTTTACGTTCAATTTTAACTATTTTAGGCAGAAAAACGTATATTGACAAAACCTTTTTTAATAATTTACTATAATTTAGAAAGGTTTTTAAGAGAAATCATTTCAAAAGTAAACTTATTTCTCATTTTATATTTCAATTTGAAATGTTTGCACACAACATTATTAATTTATACATTTTTATAAAATGGAACAGAACTGGGACAACGTCGAATTTCAATCGACACCTTTCACGGCGGCACCCAGAAAAGTAAGTAGAAATGCTATTGTTAGCTTGCTAACCCACGTTAACGTTAGCCACTAAATTGACTCCACAAAGGTTTTAAGATGTCGGGTTAGATGGAGGTAGGGGTTGATATCACATCCTAGGGACCAAGTGCAGTTTTATTGTCTAGATAGATACTGTTAAAAAGCTATACATGTCCTTGGTGATACTGCAGATGATGAGTAGCCTAGCCCTAGCCTACAATGAACGTGAAAATTAGAGACTGAAAATGATCTCTGTCACGGAGGCTCCATAACACATTACTCTAAGGATGGAGTTCATATATATAGGTAGGCTGTATTGAACACTATCATCAGAGTAATGTGATCAAATCAATAAGTAAAGATTCAGCCGATAACGATGACACTAAGATTAATACATGAAGACTTGTGACTCGGACTTGACTTGGACTCTTCTTGGGTGACTCGGACTTGGACTCGGACTCGATCACAGATAATGATGACTTGGACTCGAACTCGACTCGGACACTCCTTGGGTGACTCGGACTTGGACTCTGACTCGACTACGACTCTCCCTAGGTGACTCGGACTTGGACTCGGACTCGAAGAGTGGGGACTCGAGAGCGACTTGGACTCGTGAATTGGTGACTTGACTACAACACTGGGCTAGGCTACAGCAGATCAATTGAGTTGTTCTTGTAAATGTTTTGTTCATATATTTGATTGTAATTGTCTCATTTAAAACGATGGCATTGTTCATATTTGCCTGTTTAGGCGCAATGGTCGCAGTGTTTTTAGCGGCCTCTGCCCCCCTCTGCTATCAGTGCAGGAAAAAATAAATCATTCATGTTCGTGTTGACATGAAAAGTGACCACACGGTCGGTGTCTCTGTTCATCTTTTTTTTTCTCCATGCCCTTAAAAGTTTTGTATGAATCATTAAAAAATGAATGAGCATTTGCTGCTCAGTACCCAAACATAAATATTAAATATGTCTCAACCTCAATAATATATCTCATCATTAAAACATGAAAAATAAAATGACGGGTAATAATGGATTATGACGGAAATTTTACGATCCTGTCCGTCAAAATGACGGACAACGAAAAAGTCTAACGCAACCACTGAGAGAAACATGCATTATTGTACTCAGGAGGGGACATTGACAGAGGATTACTCAACAAGTACACAGTAAAAGTACTTCATAGTACTTGTGGGACTAGTACTGAGTCCAACAGTGTCAATCTCACGAAGAACTAAAAAAAAAATGTTCCCTCATCAAACTTAACAGAAGTGGCTTGATTAGGTTCTCAGGAGGGGACTCTGACAGAGGATTACTCACAAAGTACACAGTAAAGTACTTCCTTTTATTTCTGGTAGCAGTCAACTAGTACCGAGTCCAACAGTATCAGTTTTATTCAGAACTTATGGTAAAAAATATTTCTCACTCATTGAATATATCAGGAAAGAAAATGAAGAGCAGCTGATTGAACGAGTGCAGAAACGCTGTACAGTTTAAATCTCCTTACAATGTTGTCCATTTTAGACAAAGGCTTATTATATTTACAGCCCTAATAACATTCATTTTCTGGTCTCAATATGTGTCTTGGCTGTTTTCGTTGTGATCGCTCAATTCACCTCAAACACTGACCCAGATCGCTGGATCGCTAGAAACACCGCTGTCATCAGGCTGGCAAGGGCTGTTCCATGCTCTGCTCAACCTCCCGGCGGGAGGCTCCCGCCTTCCCCAATGGACTCAGTAGCGCCCCCTGCTGCCGTGGAGCATGTGCCAGCCACGGCGGAATATTACTGCCAAAAGTCACGTGACTCACTCACGTGACTTTTGGCAGTAATATTCCGGCGTGAGAAGAAAAAGTTGTGTACTTGTAAAACCTATGCTGAATTTGTTTGATAGATACGTTTTTTCTTTGCAAAACTAAATGCATTAGTTTGTAGATGGTGTTTTGTATTTGCAAACCACATTGTGTTTGTTAGTGAATCATGAGGCATTTGTAAAACCTGTTTAGTTTGTTTGTGGAGTTATGGCAGAAAATTAGCTCCATAAGTATGACTGTGAGTGTCACAGACATGAATACATAGATCAAGGCAGACTGGTGCACACACTCTCCTGTTTTGCCAATCCGGTGGTTAAACAAATATAGCTCTAAATCCCTGGACGAAATGTCCTTAAAATGAAGTCTGAGTTCGACATTTTAATTAATTAATTAATTCATTACCTTTCCAACTCCTCATGCAGTTGACTGTTACAGGTCTATACAGGTTCATGGTACAATGCATTTAGCTTCAAATCGAGAGACTGAAACTGTACCGTTCTGTTTTAATTTCACAATAAATTTAATAGTCATATTATGTTTGATATTATTATGTTTTATTAACTACACCACTGTTTTTTTTAACACGCGCCACCTAGTGGTTAAAGCAAGTTATTGCATTTTGTTGTTGAATACGTTTTATTTGATGAAAACATTTAAATATTAAGAGTAGCCTACATACAAAATTGAAAATATCAAGAAGATACTGCAGTGATCTCTACAATAACACAGTTTAGTGCAGGACGTCCAAAGATATTAACAGGAGGATGTGCAAAACAGACCAACTAGGCTTTATTTAAACATTAAAGATTACTTTAAGTTAAGGTCTTCTTTTGAATAAGAAAAAAACATTGGGGTTATCCACAGATAAATATGAAGTCTGACAAAGTACTTAATGTTCATGTTACGTCCCAACTAGGGGAAAGGAATGCAACACACACCAGTATGTAATTGGTAATAATTATAAATGGTTTTATTATAACAGGGTGAAACAAAATGGAAGGCACACAGCCTGAACAAACAAAAAGGCCAAAAGGGCACATGTTGACAAATAACCTAACAAAAGGAGGACTCTAAAAAAGGATTCTAATGGCATACAGAATAAATAATTACTAATATAGAGAACGAAACAAAACCTCACTTTAAAAGTGGTACAACTAAATAAAGGAAGCTGTAAAGAACACAGCTGAGGCAAAGTACATCAATCACAATACTAACCAAACAATACTAATCTAATCGAGACACAACTACTCACAATAACACTGTTCCACACGGACCACACAAGTTAACCACTGTTTACACATTTGCACACAAACGAGAGCAACAAGCGAGAGGCCTCCGCTCACACAGCAGAGCCTCCAGAATGATGATTGTCCCCCAGGCTTTGTATTCATCTCCAGCAGGTGTGCGCCGGCTGTGCGCCGCGATTGGAGTGCGTCGGGCGAGGCGTGCTCCTATCGCAATCTTCAGGGGCGGACCAGGAGATGGCAGCCAATGACGGGAGGGCAAACGCACAGCTCATTTACATAGAACACACACAGCTGAAAACACTCAGACGACCAGGGGGGTATACTACGAAGCAGGATTTTCGCTTAGCCGGCTAACTTCAGGGAAAACTCGGGGTTTCCGGTCCTACGAAGCTGGTTCTCTTTTTAGCAGGCTAGATAACCAGGGGGGTATACTACGAAGCAGGATTTTCGTTTAGCAAGATAACTTCTGGGATTTCCAGTACTACGAAGCTGGTTCACTTTTTAGCGGGCTAGATCTCCATGGTGACTTATCCTGGAACCTAGTCTGTGCTCCGAAGCAGAATAGGTTCCAGGGTAAGAGTTCAACTCAGTGAAAGCACCACGCCTGCTGACCAATCAGAGCTCAGTGTGCGGAGGAAATACAGTTTAAACTGCCGTTGCAGGAAAGACGGCCGGCCAAAATCACTGACTGTGTGAACGTGAAAATTAATAGAATATCACCTCCCATCTTCAGAGCAATCTGACTATTATAACTATTATACTATCATGTTAAGAAAGCTTAATTAAATATCTGCCACAACATAAGTAACCAGATCAAAGTAACATTACGTTGCCTACAGTCTGTGGCACTGTGAGTGCAGACGTCGATGTGTCCAATTATCATTCATATCACATCATATCACATCATAATGTATCATATATTTCCTTATCTGAGTCAGCTGAGCCATATCTGGCCGTGCAACACACGTATTATTTTAAGCAACACATTAAGTTGACTCGAGTCAAATGTAATGAAAGTCAGATCGTGTCTTATACGGGGCAGTGATATCATAAACCTGTTAATGTATTGCATTCAAACACTTGTTCTGTTCCCAGCTGTATTCACCTTGCAGGTGCAGCTATGTGGCTTTGATCCTGGATAAAGTGTTTAAGTCATGGATGTTTAAAGTTTAACTTCTTCATATTTGACTAATATTATAGTTCACTTTTCATTCAGAAAGTATGACGCTGCGCTGTCAGTACGCTTCTCCATGTTTGTGATTGGTTGACATGAATGCTTTCATGTGAACGCGCACCTAACTAGATAGGACACGGCTGGCTTGAGCGAACGAGTTGATAGCAATGCGTTGTAGGACAGTTTAGCGAGAGCGGCTTTGTTTTGGATTAAGTCAACCGGATAACTCGAAACATATCCAGGATAGGTTGAACTAGATTCGTAGTATACCCCACTGGTCGGGACCAGGTTAGGTTGCAGGCTAAGAGCTCAACTCAGTGAAAGCACTGCCTGCTGACTAGGGCTGAACGATATACCGTGTCATGGCGATAACCGCGATATGCGCATGCGCGATATTGACACCGCAGGGACGTGCGGTTTTATACATTTAAAAAAAAAATGCTAACGCACTTTAGCACAGAATTCAAAATATAGATACCCTTATTACTTATCGAAACTGCACATACAATATATCCGATTAAAGCTGAGACTCCACAGATTATTTAAGTATAGTATCTAAGCGATCCCATCTCGCGACAGGGGAAGCAAACACAGACATCACAACACGTACCTTTTACGGAGCTTTTACGGGAGATTGTCTCACCGTAGCTGTCAATCTGATCAAAAGACGTGTTCAATGGCATTAAAACGAGAAAAAACGCGGCTGAATCGGTTAATCCATAGGTTAATAATGTATCTGTGGCTTTGAAGCAATTGTTTATAATCCATAATTCCATTTTTTTGTAAAATGTAATGGTAGCCACCAGAGTGTATGCAGCTTCCGGTTTTGGCTACGCGTCTCTCTCACTCCTTATTTGGTAATGTGTGTGTGTTAGACTGCTGCATAGCCAAGACCGGAAGCAGCAGCCACTCTGGTGGCTACCATTAGCAGCTAACTTTTGCTCTGCGATTTTTACATAAAAATGGAATTATGGATTATAAATAAAATAATCTTTTTATTTTTTCTCGTTTTAATGCCATTGAACACGTCTTTTGATCAGATTGACAGCTACGGTGAGACGATCTCCCCTAGAAGCTCCGTAAAGGTACGTGTTGTGATGTCTGTGTTTGCTTCCCCTGTCGCGAGATGGGATGACTCAGTGATGATACTAAATAATCTGTGGAACCTCAGCTTTAATCGGATATCTTGTATGTGCAGCTACGATAAGTAATAAGGGTACTTTTATCTTGAGTTCTGTGCCAAAGTCCGTTAGCATTTTTCGCTCAGGGGTCATTTAGATGCTTCTTATGAGACTTGTGTTTTGTTTTGGTAAAAATGGTTTGAATTGTCAGTTAGCTGAGATTATTTCCGTTAATCTGGTATAAAAACATTAATAGGTTCTTAAATATTAAGATCCCCTGAGACACAGTGTCGTGAAAAAAAAAGTAAAGTACCCGCTGGGACCTTGGGGCTTAACAGGTTACAAAAACCGCAATATATATCGCAGGGGAACAAAAAACCGCAATGTCAGTTGTTTTCAATATCGTGCAGCCCTACTGCTGACCAATCAGAGCTCAGTGTGCGGAGTTTAAAGCGATCAAGTCATATTACAGGAGAAAGGAAATACAGAAAAACTGCCATTGCAGGAAAGACGGCCGGCAAAAATCACCGACTGTGTGAACGTGAACATTAATAGAATATCACCTCCCATCTTCAGAGCAATCTGACTATTATAACATTAGCGTTAAGAAAGCTTACTTAAATATCTGCCACAATATAAGTAACCGGATCAGAGTAACATTAAGTAGGCTACAGTCCGCGGCATATCACATCATAATGTATCATATATTTCCTTATCTGAGTCAGCTGAGCCGTATCTGGCCGTGCAACTCACAGTGTCACATACTGTATGCAGAAGTATTATTTTAAGCAACACATTAAGTTGACGAAACACTCGAGACAAATGTAATTAAAGTCAGATCCACTCGATCTTAGATGGCCGTGATATCATAACCCTGTTAATGTACGCATTCAAACACTTTTTCTTTTACCAGCTGTAAAATGTGGCTTTTATCCTGGATAAAGTGTCTAAGTCATGGAGGTTTAAAGTTTAACGTCTTCATATTTGTCTAATTATATAGTTGACTTTTCATTCAGGAAGTATGACGCTGCGCTGTCAGTACGCTTGTCCATGTTTGTGATTGGTCAAATGCTCCAAATACCACCCCTTTCATGTGAACGCGCACCTAACTAGATATGCCACGGCTGGCTTGAGCGATCCACTTGATAACCCGCGTCGTAGTTCCGTTTAGCGAGAGCGCGTATGTTTTGGATTAGGCCAACCGGCTAACTCAAACATATCCAGGTTAGGTTGAACCAGCTTCGTAGTACAGGCCTCAGGAAGGCAGCAGCCGTAACAGTCCAATATATTGCATAGTTTATTTTGGCACTTGACAATCACCTTCCCTGAATTTGAGTCAGGTGTAACTAACGTCTGATTTAAGGGTTTATACTTCACATCATTAATCAGAATCTGCAAAGTAACTAAAATAAATATAGTGGAGTAAAAATACCAGGTTAACCTCTGAATTGTATTGGAGTAGAATAAAGTAGTATGCTGCTGTAACAAAAACATTTCCCAACTTGGGATCAATAAAGTATATCTTATCTTATCTTAAGATGATCGATGGCTACTGCCATATTTGCAAAATGTGCCTCTGAACCTTGACAAGTGCATGTTTCAATGAACAACAGGAGGGGTCACAGACAAAAGACCAGCTGTTAAATAAAGCTCTTCTGACCTTAGGTGTCATGTGGGTATATTATTTCACCCATGTATTAATTATATGTTTTACATTTGATAACACCACTGTGTTTCGTATCCCCTAAACCTCCAGGGTGTACCTACACAGTTTAATACTGGCAACTTCTAATCGTGGGAAATCCGAAAACGTCTTATAAAGAGACGTGCCATATAATGTTGCGAAACACACAATAGCCAGCATGTGTAGTTCTGGGGGGGTGGGGGGGGTTTTGGAAAGTCTGCCTTGGTTCCATTCCATTTCAAAGAGCTGTTGACGCTCAGCGTAACCTTGTCACACTGCCACTCCAACATCCAATTACAGGGCTTGATGACTAATCACGGGGTTTGTAAAGCAAGGCGGATGTTGTAGTCCCAAACGATAGCTGGGGATTCTGGGTAGTGTAGTGTCTTCGGAAACTGTAGTGTCTCAACTCCTGAAAAACTATTTGTTTCTCTGAATCGATGGTTAAAAACACAAAAGCATTGCACACAATTTAAACCAATCAATATTGTGTAATTAACAAGGATAAACTGATGTTCTTTAGTGGATGAGTAATGCAGATATCAGTGTGTAATCATTTGACAGTGTGGGGAATACTTCCGGTTTTATTATGAAAACTTCGAGACCGTAAAAACTGTTTTCACCCATGCATACACGTTATCCTGGCGAGACCTCAACTCATCTTCGTAATATCTATCAAACTATAGATCCTACACATCCACTAGACGTGGATTCTAAAAGTACAATATACACTTCTCGCTAGAAATCTAATCAAAAAGCATTTTAATGGCCAAACTATTCTACAATTTAGGATTTCCCAGAGAGGATTATTTGTGACTAAACGGGAGCATGTCGTTTCTTACACGACCACTAGAGGTGCTACACTTTAAAATGTGGCTATGGGTCGTAATCTAAGGTGCTTAAACAATCGACCTATTTCGTCGTATTTGTAGGAGGACAGGCTGCAGTGATGTCACGATGGTAGACAGATCTGATGATCAATACCTAGTCCCAGATGACTTTGACTTCCATGAACGTAGATGTGGCGATCCTTGTCCTCTTTGCTAGTATTTATACAAATTATGCTTCCTTAAACAATAAGCTAATGTTGAAAATGACAATAGGCCTAATGAGCTCCCAAGCTTTGTTATAGACTTACAAATATTTCTAAATGGCTCAGGAATCAAAGCTTATTTTAATGGTGGTCCAAAAGCGGGACAGTGCCTCCATGATATGAAACCTGGGGCCCCCTCCTAAAAACAACTATGGCTAATATATGGCCCTCATAGCACAACCCGGGCCCTGAGGTCCTCTGAGCAAGGCCTCCTAAGGGTGCCTCGAACCAGGCTAAAAACCAAGGGTGACCATGCCTTTGAGGCGGTGGCCCCAAGGCTATGGAACAAACTGCCCCAGAAAATAAAAACCTCTGCCTCAATAGAGATTTTTAAGGGCCAGTTAAAGACCCACCTCTTCCCACAGGCCTTTGGGTCGTCGGAGTAGGTGAGTTAGTAGCTGTCTTTTATTGGTGTTTTATCGTATGTTTTATCCTATGTATTACCTGCTGTTGTTTTATGCCTTTTATTCTACATTTTATAGTTGTACTGTAAATTGTGTACTGTACTGTAAAGCACTTTGTACATCCGTGTTGAGAAGGGTGCTATATAAATAAAGTTTTACTTACTTACTTAATATGTTTTGACAAAGTTTCACCCAACAATAATCTCTTTCAAACAGTCTATAAACTCACATCTTGTTTAAGGGTCGTAATTTATTTTGATAGGGCAAATGGACTAGGTGATTCTCTATTGATCAGGTATTTAAATGAAACCTTTTTTAATGTTATCTTCCTGGGAAATATTTGGCAATGGACATGTTTTTAGATCCATAGGCAGATGAAGAAAGGGATAAATGTTAATGAAATGTAAACGAAGTAAAGAGTTTAGAAGACTGATAACAACAAGTAAATGGAATAAAAGCTAAAAAGAGAATTATTAACATAAAAATATAACTGTGTTTGTATTTAAATGCAAAGGTAAAACTGCAATGTGTATGCCAGTGAGAGAATTAGGACCAGGCAGATGAATGCCAGACACTGAAACAGAATTGCCCATGGTTCTTCCAAATGTCAATGTGGATGCATGTGCGTTCACTCATCCTTCTATAGACAAGCACACCCTAAACTCTTTTTTTAGCCACACAGCCACACAGCCACCACACACACCCACAGCCACACACACACACACACCACACACACACAACACACACACACACACACACACACACACACACACACACACACACACACACACACACACACACACACACACACACACACACACACACACACACACACACACACACACACACACACACACACACACACACACACACACACACACACACACACACACACAGCTCATTAGCAGTTGGACATGACATTTCTGTCCATTCCAGCCTGGCGTGTGGTGGAGGAGGGGTGAGATGATGGGTCCTTAATTCCTCGTTTTGACCAGAATTCATAGCCATTAGAAAAAGAGACGGAATAAAAACAAGTGGAGTCCTTTCAGTGGAAAAGGGGTTATATTGAGGAGAAATGTAAACCACAGCAGGGCATTTTAAGGCGGCTCAGTATATTAGTAAGTCAGTTTACTATGTGGCAAGAATATATTAGAAGCTTCTTTAACCTGTTAAACCCCATGCCACCACCCGCTGGGGCAAAACACAACAATATTCACAAAACTGTGACTCAGGGCTTCTTAACATTTAACAACCTATTTATGTGTCACACCCATTTAACGTGAAGAAACTCAGCTAACTGATGATATGAACAAGTTTGACCTAAACAAAACACAATTCTAACGCTGAGCGTCTGAATTAGCACTGATACGCAGAGTGAAGCAGGTAGGACCCAAACGCAGATAACACTTGATAATACCTTTATTGCAAGGGCTCTTATCTAATATATAACTTTAACAAACAAAACACTCTACGGTGAACTAGGTCACAAACAAAAGAAGCACCAACACTGAACACAGGACGAGACAAGACTAAATACAGGGAGGGATAATTACAAGACGAGAAACAGCCGGGCAGGGGAGGAGAAACACAAGGGCCACAGGTGAACACAATCAGCTAACGAGACACACCAGGGAAACTAACGACGGAAGAAAACATGACATAGAGAACAGTGAAAACACCCAAACCTAGACATAGACCTGTGACCTGACATGACAACCGTGACAGAACCCCCCCCTCAAGGGACGGATTCTAGACGTCCCTAAACCCCAAAACAAAAATCCAACAAAGTCCAGCAGGGTGGGTGGAGGGGGTCCGGAGGACGGGACTAAGCTGACCGCCCAGGAGCCCAGTAGGGGACCAGGAAGGGATCTCGGGCGGACGGCCCGGGGGCAAGGCAGAAGCCGAGAAGGGGGACTCGGGCGGACGGCCCGGGGGCAAGGCAGAAGCCGAGAAGGGGGACTCGGGCGGACGGCCTGGGGGCAAGGCAGAGTCTAAGGTGGGGAACTCGGGCGGACGGCCCGGGGGCAAGGCAGAGTCCAAGGTGGGGGTCTCGGGCGGACGGCCCGGGGGCAAGGCAGAAGCCGAGAAGGGGGACTCGGGCGGACGGCCCGGGGGCAAGGCAGAGTCCAAGGTGAGGGACTCGGGCGGACGGCCCGGGGGCAAGGCAGAAGCCGAGAAGGGGGACTCGGGCGGACGGCCCGGGGGCAAGGCAGAGTCCAAGGTGGGGCGAAGGCCACAGCGGGCGAACTCAGGGGGCCGAGCATGAGGGCGAAGGCAGCGGCAGGAAGAGTCAGGGGGGGCCGGGCTCGAGGACGAGGGCAGCGGCAGGAAGAGTCAGGGGGCCGGGCCCGCGGGCGAAGACCGCGGCTCACAGAGGGTCGGGATCGAGGGCGAAGACCAGACAGCTCCGGAGGCCGGGCAGGACCCGGTGTCGGCCGGACAGGAACCGGAGCCGGCGGGACAGGCTTCGGCAGGATCCCCCACGGAAGAGGACCAGGAGTTGGCAGGACCCCCAGCAGGAGAGTGGTTGGCGGTACCTCCAACGAGACAGGACAAAGGGTTGGCAGGACCCCCGGCAGGAGAGTAGTCGGCGGGGCCTCCAACGGGGCAGGACACAGGGTTGGCAGGACCCCCGGCAGGAGAGTTGTCGGCGGGGCCTCCAACAGCACAGGACATAGGATTGGCAGGACCCCCGGCAGGAGAGTAGTCGGCGGGACCTCCAACGGCACAGGACACAGGGTTGGCAGGACCCCCGGCAGGAGAGTAGTCGGCGGGGCCTCCAACGGGACAGGACACAGGGTTGGCAGGACCCCCGGCAGGAGAGTAGTCGGCGGGGCCTCCAACGGGACAGGACATAGGGTTGGCAGGACCCCCGGCAGGAGAGTAGTCGGCGGGGCCTCCAACGGGACAGGACACAGGGTTGGCAGGACCCCCGGCAGGAGAGTAGTCGGCGGGACCTCCAACGGCACAGGACATGGGGTTGGCAGGACCCCCGGCAGGAGAGTAGTCGGCGGGGCCTCCAACGGGACAGGACACAGGGTTGGCAGGACCCCCGGCAGGAGAGTAGTCGGCGGGACCTCCAACGGGACAGGACATGGGGTTGGCAGGACCCCCAGCGGAACCTCCAACGGTACAGGACATGGGGTTGGCAGGACCCCCGGCAGGAGAGTAGTCGGCGGGGGCCTCCAACGAGACAGGACAAAGGGTTGGCAGGACCCCCGGCAGGAGAGTAGTCGGCGGGACCTCCAACGGCACAGGACATGGGATTGGCAGGACCCCCGGCAGGAGAGTAGTCGGCGGGGCCTCCAACGGGACAGGACACAGGGTTGGCAGGACCCCCGGCAGAAGACTAGTCTGCGGGACCTCCAACTGGACAGGACATGGGGTTGGCAGGACCCCCGGCAGGAGAGTAGACGGCGGGACCTCCAACGGGACAGGACATGGGGTTGGCAGGACCCCCAGCGGAACCTCCAACGGTACAGGACATGGGGTTGGCAGGACCCCCGGCAGAAGACTAGTCTGCGGGACCTCCAACGGCACATGAGTAGGGGCTTGAGTGGGGACTCGAGAGAGGGCTTGAGAGGGAACTCGAGAGGAAACTGGAGAGTTGACTTGAGAGGTGACTCGAGAGGACACTGGAGAGTTGACTTGAGAGGTGACTCGAGAGGACACTGGAGGGTTGACTTGAGAGGTGACTCGAGAGGGGACTCGAGAGGTGACTGGAGAGGGGACTCGAGAAGGAACTCGAGAGGTAACTCGAGAGGTAACTCGAGAGGGGACCTGAGAGGGGACTTGAGAGGGAACTCGAGAGGAGACCTGAGGGGAAACTTGAGAGGGGACTCGAGAGGGGACTCGAGAGGTGACTGGAGAGGGGACTCGAGAAGGAACTCGAGAGGTGACTCGAGAGGTAACTCGAGAGGGGACCTGAGAGGGGACTTGAGAAGGAACTCGAGAGGAGACCTGAGGGGAAACTTGAGAGGTGACTCGAGAGGACACTGGAGAGTTGACTTGAGAGGTGACTCGAGAGGACACTGGAGAGTTGACTTGAGAGGTGACTCGAGAGGGGACTCGAGAGGTGACTGGAGAGGGGACTCGAGAAGGAACTCGAGAGGTGACTCGAGAGGTAACTCGAGAGGGGACCTGAGAGGGGACTTGAGAGGGAACTCGAGAGGAGACCTGAGGGGAAACTTGAGAGGTGACTCGAGAGGACACTGGAGAGTTGACTTGAGAGGTGACTCGAGAGGGAACTCGAGAGGTGACTCGAGAGGTAACTCGAGAGGGGACCTGAGAGGGGACTTGAGAGGGAACTCGAGAGGAGACCTGAGGGGAAACTTGAGAGGGGACTCGGGTAGGAACTTGAGAGGTGACTTGAGAGGGGACTCGAGAAAAGACTCGAGAGGGGACCCGAGAGAGAACTCGAGAGGAGACTGGAGAGGGACCTCGAGAGGAGACTAAAGAGGGAATTCGAGAGGGGACTCCGGTAGGAACTTGAGAGGGGACTTGAGAAGTGTCTGGAGGGGAGACTTGAGAGAGTTGGTTCGCCAACAGAACACGGGGTGCTGGTGTCGGCCGGTACGCCGACAGGACACGGGGAGCTGGTGTTGGCTGGGGAGCCAACAAGAGACGAGGTGCTGGAGTCGGCCGGTACGCCGACAGGACACGGGGAGCTGGAGTTGGCTGGGGAGCCAACAAGAGACGAGGTGCTGGAGTCGGCCGGTACGCCGACAGGACACGGGGAGCTGGAGTTGGCTGGGGAGCCAACAAGAGACGAGGTGCTGGAGTCGGCCGGTACGCCGACAGGACACGAGGAGCTGGCGTCGGCTGGAGAGCCAGCAGCAGACGAGGTGCTGGAGTCGGCCGGTACGCCGACAGGACACGGGGAGCTGGAGTTGGCTGGGGAGCCAACAAGAGACGAGGTGCTGGAGTCGGGGCTGCTGGGGCCAGAACTGGGGCCGGAACCATCGCTGTGTGGGCCGGTTCTGTAGCCGGAACCATGGCTGCTAGGGCTCGGGCTAACCTGGCCTTGCGACGACTCCTCTTAGCAGCCGCCTGAATACTCCGTGGACCTCCATAAGCCAGACGAGTACCCGAGAACGGATCCTGGACAGGAGCAGGAAATGGGGAAGAAGCCGGGGCTGACTCCAGACGGAACCCACCAAGGCGTATGGTGCCAGGTTGGGAATCGGGAGGCAGGGAGCTAGCATGCCTGGGGCTAGCAGGCCGGGAATCACACACCGGGAGGATCTTAGAAATCCAGCCAGGTAAGAACTTCACCAAACCTGGTTTCTCTCTAGCCATTTCTCAACACAGCCTCTCGCTGCTGAACTCCGGGTGCTCTCTTCCATCGATCCGAGCAGTTAGCCAAAAAAAAGGAAAAATTCAATAATTCCAGCTCGAACGGATCTGCTGGGCCCATTTCTTGGTTGGTGCTTTCTATTACGCAGAGTGAAGCAGGTAGGACCCAAACGCAGATAACACTTGATAATACCTTTATTGCAAGGGCTCTTATCTAATATATAACTTTAACAAACAAAACACTCTACGGTGAACTAGGTCACAAACAAAAGAAGCACCAACACTGAACACAGGACGAGACAAGACTAAATACAGGGAGGGATAATTACAAGACGAGAAACAGCCGGGCAGGGGAGGAGAAACACAAGGGCCACAGGTGAACACAATCAGCTAACGAGACACACCAGGGAAACTAACGACGGAAGAAAACATGACATAGAGAACAGTGAAAACACCCAAACCTAGACATAGACCTGTGACCTGACATGACAACCGTGACAAGCACTAAGCGAAAGAGTGCTAACGTACTTAGCACATAACTCATGGTAGCAATATGTTATACTTCATGCTATCTGCACAAACTAGATATCATATGAAAGCTGAGATTCCACAGATTCCAATGGTATAAGTAACATCAATGTGCGACCACAACTCACGGCAGCGAAGCCAGGAAAGACAACACACCACTTCACTTTACGGGGCCAAAACGGCAGATATGTCTTACCTTTGCTGTTTTCTGATCAAAAGTTGTGTTCAAGGGCATTACAACACATATAAACACTGCTGAAGGTTAATCCAATGTCTCTGTGTCACTTTGAAATGATTACTGATAATCCATCATAACATTTATGGCATTAAACCTAGTTTTCATATAGAGCGTAATGTAGTTTTTGGTTTGGGCAAACTGAATGCGCATCACTCTCAATCCTCAATGGTAACGTTTAGATGGATTTAGGAACCCCCCCCCCCCTCGATTTCTATTCACTCTAATGGTTCAAAAGAGGTGTCAATCACCAAAATCGACCAATGGGTTCCAGAGATATGGCAAATACACCCAAATGACCCCAGAGGTGGGATTTGTTCTAAACCTCTCTAAAAAGGTCAAATTGTACTTGTTTTGCATTATACTTGATACAGGGTACTTATTATCAGTGTTGGGTGTAACGCGTTACAAAAGTAATGGAGTTACAGTAATATATTACTTTTTGCTGTAACGAAGTAATGTAATGTAACGCATTACTAATGAAATGTGGGTAATATATTACCCGTTACAATGCTCAGTAACGCAGTTACAACACATTTTAACCCGAAATTAAATGGTGTTTTGTTTTTTAAGAATGTACTAACATAGCGAGACATTCCGACACCTGAGACAAATTGTGATTAGTAAACCTGGTGTGTTTACCCTTCAGGCTTCGCGTCGGGATCTTCGGGGCAGTTGAATGTCTATTCAAAAAAGAGAACGGAGCGAAAAATACAAACAACAAATTGTGTCATTTCCAAAGTGCTTCCACAGCAGTGACACTAGGGGTGTAACGGTTCACAAACATTTCGGTTTGGTACGTACCTTGGTTTTTAGGTCACGGTTCGGTTCAGTACGTTTTCAGTACAGCAGAAAAAATGATCACAAAACATAACATATCTTTTTTTTTTTTTTTTATTATTATTAAACTGTGAATAATGTATTCACTCAAATAAATACAAAATATAATAAAATAAACATTAAGGTGCAGCATTTCGATGAACTGAAATAATCTGTATTTGAACTTTACTGTACTAGTACTTACAAAACATAAACTATTAGTTTTGGGTTTTTAATTATTATTAAACTGTGAATATTCACTCAAATAAATACAAAATATAATAAAATAAACATTAAGGTGCAGCATTTCGATGAACTGAAATAATCTGTATTTGAACTGTACTGTACTAGTACCTAAGCAGCCAGTTTGACATTATTACTTGCTTGTAGGGGTGTAACGGTTCACAGAAGTCACGGTTCGGTTCGTACCTCGGTTTGGGGGTCACGGTTCGGTACGGTTCGGTACAACAAGAAAAAGCAAAAAAAAGTCCCAAATGCATAATTCCAGGTTTGTTTTTTATTTATTTTGAACAATAGTGCAAGTTTCAGTATAAAAATAAGGAACTCTAACATTTTGAATAATTCATTGTATTACACAGTTAAAAACAAACCACAAACACTCAGATGGCCAGATTATCTATAATGGCTGATGTCAAACAAAAAGGTTCCATCAAGCTGTAAAACTAAAAAGAACGTCTTGAAAATGTTACAAAATAAATAATAAGAAATTGTTTCAAGAGCGCAAAGTCATTGAAAAACATATGCCAAAAGCTTCCGTTATTTATTTTGGTCTCTCGGCTCTCATGTCTATTGGCTTCTTAAAAACGGCGGGGATCAGCTGTTGAACTGCTGTTGTCTTTTTCCGGGCTCCGGCAAATCTGGGTGATGCCTTCTGATATGATTTAGCATGTTTGGCGTGTGTTACCATTAGCATACCGCACCGCTATCGAACAACGCCGACACACCGTCCTCGTCCGATCCACTACTCGCACACTTCATCGTTATTGTAGTCCACAGGGAACCCGAAATGTTCCCACACAGCTGATTTAAAAGAAGCAGGTGGGTTCTTGCTCCTGTGTGTTATCTGAACTCGCAAAACTAACTTTTCTTCTTCTGGTATTTTGTTCGTTTTGTTGTTGATTCTTCTTGTTCTTCATTTGTTGTTTAAGGGCGGCTGGCAAACAGCTTTTAGGCGCAATACCGCCCCCTGGAGTATAAATAGTGTAGTGGATACTGCCCTGAATAACAGACTTTTTTCCCACTCGTAAAAAAAGGCGTATTCGCCGTGTGACTGCATGCACCGAACCGTGAGGTCTGAACCGTGACGGTACGGGACGAATACGGATACCGTTACACCCCTACTTGCTTGTAATTTTAATGTGTTTTTAAAGAAAAATGAACTTGTCCACATTGCTTGCCGAAAGGGCAGATCTGCTGGCACTAACAATGTCTCCTGCTGTGGAGAACACCCTCTCGCTGGGACAGAGGTAACAGATACAGCCAGGTAGCGATTTGCTAACATGGCAACATAAGGATATTTGGCGTTTGTAATAGCTTTGGCTCGGTCTGAACTTTTTGCGAGTGGTGGAGGCTTAAATGCTAGCGGGAGTTGGGTTTGCACTTCAGTCTTTTTTCTTTTGGTACCGGTGATATTCACGTTCGGGTGATGCCTTTTCAAATGAGTGTGCAAGTTTGATGTATTGCCAGCCGCGTAACCAATTTTAGTTGAACAATGGAAGCATGCTCGTGAACTGTCAATGGGGGGGGGGACAGTTCACAAGCGCCTGTTATGCATGGCTGCTGTACCTCGCGGGAGCGTGCACAACGTAAAGCCAAAACTCACAGACATTTCAATGATTTGTACGGCACAGTTAGGTTTGGAAACGGTATAATTTCCTTTTTGGAGGGCATGCATAACACGGCATAACACCCATAAGCAGCCTCGCTGCCGGGAAACTTTGGCGCTGTTCCGAGTTTGTTCTAATCTCTCAAAATGACGGTCTGCTTTCAGATTTGTCCGTCATTGTTAAAAGAAATAGATGGAAAATATTCGGTTAACGCGACCTCTGAGTGTAACACTTCTTATATTGGGCTATGCTATCTGACTAGAAGGATTCTAGGTTCTACTAGAGTGGATAGACAGGTAAGTAATTAGACCAGAGACCAGGTGGTTTGAATAGAACAGCCGGCAATTTACTGACGAAATAGACAAATAGACAAAACATTAAACATAGACAATGAATATTTTCTGCAGTATAATTCACCTTTCCATTGTTTTCTGATTTCTGTGACTTAGTAAATGGTATCCATATAGGATGAACAAAATAAAATAGCCTATTTTATTTTAGACCGGTCTACTAAGTATTATTTATAGATTTTTCCTATTATAATCTCTTCAATATCCTGAGTTAACTCTTTTTCTTTTACCTGTGAAAAGGGAAAAGAAAAAGAGTTAACCATCAATTAAATCAAATGACAAATGAAAACCTAGAGTACAATTTAAATCCAGTTCCAACCTTATAATTTCTTCAATAGTCCTACCACTCTGGCAATGAGTTCAGCTATTGTCTCTTGATAAACCAGCAAGTCCTCTCACTGGCGTGAAAATCAAAGCAGTCCGTGGGTCTGGCTCGCCATCTTGTATCAGAGCGCGTGTGTGTGTTGTCCTCTCACTCGCGATCACATTTTTTATCCAGTCCAAAAAAACCTGACCTGTGTTAGAAATTAAAATCAATGTTTTATGGCATAATGTACCTTAAACATACTGTCAGTTTAAATGCTATTTTATTCTGGAAAAAAACGGAAGTTCTCAATACCAAGCTTTTATTCTGAAAATCCTTCATGACGACATCCGGGACTACCATCCATTTGTATCATTAAAGTGGCTATTGACACCTTTAACATGTATTACATATAAAGTTATGAAAGAGATAAGGAGGAGAAAAGGCATGTGGAAGTAAGCAATGAATGTAAAATGTCAAAATCCTCTGTTTAACGCAATATCGGACACAGAAGAACGAGGGGGGAAGTCCGCCTACGTCACCACAGCCCCCAGAGAGGAGGGGCGAACAGCCAACAAGCGGGAAAGACGAAGGCTTGTGAGGTCTCTTCTTCACGGCCGCGACTGCGAGAGGAAGCTGCAGCCTTTCTCTCCTCACTGAACCATCGTCTGCTTGTAACATTACCGCGCTTTTTATTAATTAAAGTATACATTTGAACCTTCTCAGAGACTCAATTAGTCTCCTTTTTAAAACTTCTCTCCTGGATGCGAGAATAACAAACATAGATAACACCTGTACGACTGGTCATGAAAGAATATAAATATAATATAAACTAACAATATAAATTATATAATTACATTTTCGAAACTACTGCAAACTTAGCTCTTTTGTCAATACAGCTTATAATGGGGCTCAAAATGGCAGCTTTACTCTCCTCTACACGTGTCATTTATCCTGTTCACACAAAATGACACATATTTCCCCTTGTAAAATACACAGTAAAGCCACGTAGTTTCAGCCAAACAAAATAACAAATACATGACATTGCAAGCCATGTTCATAGCTTCTCTTACAGTTCAACAATATGAAATGCTAACAATGAAGCTAACATTAAATCACTCATACAAAACTTTTCTATGAAAAGGTTTGACTCAAAAAACACCGTTGGTTAATATTCTATGCCGTCTACTGGGTTTCCCGACCGTGTGGATGGTATTTTTATCTTTTTTAAATCAACTTTGAATCACTTTTAATATAATTTACTCCGCTCGTCTCATCTGCGTCTTGCTCCGTTTTCTCTTTTCTCCTGCTACGCTGCATGTGCCTGGTGGTGAGCAGAGATCCCTAAAGGAACAGTACCTTGTAATTTGTCATACTACTTTTATTTATTATATTTTTAAAGGGATTGGTCAATGTTATCATTAAATGTGTATCCTTTAATGAAATCACTTTTGAATGACTTTATGCTTACTATGTTTTAAGGTGGGTTACACCAGCAACACTGCATCTACTGCAGACAGTAGCAACAGGTCAGATGGGGACATCACGTTACCCTCCGTTGTGGACACTAGCTTTACTCCCGCCTGACTCACCGCCCTCGCCCCCAGAGCAGCAGTCTTCATCGCCCAAAACTACGCCGCCCCTCTGCGGCCCGCAGGTGCCAGGATACCACGGCAAAACAGAGCCTGCCCAGGTATATCTAAACAAGTACCCGCCTGTACAGTGGGGTTAGGCGGTCATTTATTTTGTGCAACTCGATTTTGACAGGATAACAACTGGTGACTTCTAGAATTGTGTGAGTAACATTCTGTTTTTAGACTTCTCTGTTTCAGTGTGTGTACTCTGTATAAATGCTCTGTAGTTGATCTGACTGAAATTGTGATTTTAAAATCGCAAAACCGCGACAGTATCTGTCAGGCAGAAACTTGGGACAAGTAATTTGACTGAAACCTTAAAACTGAACTAACTGACTGCTAGGGTTAACTTTGATTTAAACATTTGTAGAATACTAAGAGCTTTATTGAGTAGGTGTAACTGTATTAAGGGTTAAACTCATAACTATATAACTTAGGGTTTAATGTAATTGTAAAACCATTGGGCCACTGAAAAGACAATAACAACTCAGGAGGGAGCCAGTCTATATTTCCTTTTGAGGGCCACCAGCTGCAGAGAGTTGACTAATTAAAGGGACGTGGCCCCACAGCTGTGAGAACTCAGCAATCAGGTGTCCATTTTAGGCAAGGCAAGTTTATTTATATAGCACTTTTCAACACAAGGCAATTCAAAGTGCTTTACAAAAAATGAAAGACATTAAGAAAATGGCATTTAAAATCAGTCATTAAAAAGAAAAGCTAATAAAATAAATATTAAAAGAAGAAATACATGGATAAACATTAAAAGAAAAAATACATGGATAAAAGTTACAGTGCAGTCTAAGATATGAATAGTTTAATTAAAAGCAGCAACAAAAAGAAAAGTCTTCAGAAAACACCAGCGATACTTAGCTCAATCAAAATTTTAGGGAGCACTTTCCTGGAGCTTCAGCGTCAGACAGTCTAAGACTGACAAAGACATTAGAGTCCTGCGGGAGTAAGACTGACAAAGACATTAGAGTCCTGCGGGAGTCACGAGGGAGGCAAATCCTACTTTGATTGAGCTAAGTATCGCTGGTGTTTTATTTTATTTTGTTTTCTAGCCCCTCATGCTATAATCATGTGTATTTTCTCCATTCCTGTACATGTGTCTTCTCGCAATTATCACTGGCCCTGTGTATCTCGTAATCGATATAACCGGTCTGCTCTCGTCTATCCCACATGCTCCACTGAGATCCAACATCTAGTTTCAGGTGGTCTGTGGAACTGCCAGTCAGCTGTTCCTAAGGCTGACTTCATCTCTGGCTACGCCTGCCTGCAGTCCCTGGATTTCCTTGCTCTCACTGAGACCTGGATTACTCCATCCAACACATCCACCCCAGCAGCTCTCTCCACAGCATATTCCTTCTCCCAGACTGTGGAAATGAATGTAAAGTATTATACAGAAAGTTTAATACAGCGTATTTCTGGTATATTCATTTTTAATGTCATCTAATATATGTGTATTAAAACTTGGATGGACAAGTCAAGTTTTTCATCTTAATCATAGAGGTTTTTTATATTGATGTTCCTATAATGAAGTCCCATTTTTAGTAAAAGTACATTTTGTGCAAATGGTCTTTTCTTCGACTTGACTTGTTAATAATCAGGAGGTGGTTTTTTGGCTATTTTGTGAGTAGGTAAGGATACAGGGCAATCTGTGATCTCTGCGTTAAGTAAAATAATTACCCATTGATAAATGTTTCAGAGAGTCATTTTGGGCTTTCAAGGGCAGAACTCAGTAGATTGTCTGTAAAAGTTTTATGTATAATCTGGACGCTTAAATTAATGAGAGAAATGTATGTGCGTTCATTTCAAGACTCCTAAAGAGCAGGAGACGAGTGGGTCACACACAATTAGAGAGACAATGGTCCTTCTGATTCTGGGTGAGCTGACTTCGGAGTGGAAGGGAAGTTCAGAAATGGTCTTAGGGTATAGGAACAGTTAAGCTGTGTTGGTTAGCTGGTCCTGAGGAGGTCATGAGATGATCACTGGTAAACCTCAACAAATATGGCTTTCTTAGAGAAAGACATGTGACATTCACGAGGGACTGCAGGATGAGATGTGTGTATTCATTATGTTGAGCAATACCGGTGTTTGTGTTTTATTGATTTCATTTTGAAATAATTGGTTTAAACAGATGTGTGTGTTAAAGATGTTTTCGGGGGAATGTGTGTGCGTTCTGTTAAAGAGTCCGCTGTCTGTGAAATTATATGACTCCAAAGCATGACTGTGGGACTGCCTAAGGGTACACACACACACAAACACACACACACTGTAAGGAGATGGAATCAACAAACTGCTGACTCATTGCCTAGGCAAACCGGCCAAAACTCCTCCCCGCTTATGTGTATAAACACTGTAATATTCTTATGCTCTGTGCTCTCTTCTTGACTGGCTGTCGTGGTACGTATGTCACCCGGGTAGGAATTGAGCCCGGAGTACTGTTGCAGAGTGCTCTGTATGGTGTATTGTATTGTGTTTTACCATTAAAGCAGATTATTGTTAAACCCCTTATCCTGGCTGTTTTGAGTTTTCCTTCTTTTAAAACAAACTCATATAGGATCGGCGTGGAGCAGAGATATCTACTCCAACAAGACCCACTGGCAGAGGAGGTGGCACTGGTCTCCTGCTCTCTCCCAAATGGAGCTTTTCCCTCTTCAAGCTACCCAACTTCACTCCTTCCACCTTTGAATTCCATGCCGTCACAGTAACCCATCCTATACAATTAACCATTGTTGTTCTCTACCGTCCACCAGGCGCCTTGGGGGACTTCTTGGAGGAATTAGATAATCTCCTCTCACACATCCCTGAAACTGGCCCTCCCGCTGTACTTCAACCTCCATACAGGGAAGATAGACGAACTAACATCTCTGTTAACCACCTTTGCTTTCTCACTGTCTCCATCCCAACCAACTCATAAAGCTGGCAATGTCCTTAATCTCATATTCTCAAGGAACTGCTCTACTTCTAACCTCTCTAAACCCGCTCCACACATCCGATCACTTCTTCATTTCATTCTCTCTACCCCTTTCCAAACATAACAAACTAATCTCCTCTCAGCCTGCACCTGTCCGCCGTAACCTTCGTTCCCTCTCCCCCTCTACCCTTGCCTCATCGGTTCTCTCAGCCCTCCCTTCCTCTGACTCGTTCCAACTCCTGCCTCCAAACTCTGCTGCAGAAACTCTCCTCTGGACTCTCTCTGTCCTCTCACATCTCGGCAGGCTCGTCAGTCCCCTCCTGCTCCCTGGCTAAATGACGCACTGCGTGCTAATAGAACTGTCCTTCGGGCAACAGAGCGGAAACGGTGGAAATCCAAACACCATGACGACCTCCTAACCTATCAGGCTCTCCTCTCCTCTGCTTCAATCTCTCAGGCAAAAAGCACTTTCTTTCAAGATAAGATCCAATCTTCCTATTCCAATCGCAAAAAACTATTTTCCATCTTCTCCTCCCTCTTGGACCCTCCCAAAGCCCCTTCCTCCTCCTCCCTTCTGTCAAGCGATTTTGTTAACCACTTTGAAAAAAAGGTTGATGATATTCGCTCTTCTTATTCTGACTCACCTTTACTCACTGCTGGGTCACCAGACCCACCTTTCACCCACACACTAACCTCCTTTTCCCCTCTCTCTCCAAGTGAGGTTCTTACCCTCATTACCTCTGCCCGTCCTACCACCCGTCCTCTGGACCCTATCCCTTCAAACCTCCTTCAGACTATCGCTCCTGATATTCTACCGTTTCTCACCCATTTCATCAACACTTCTCTAACTTCTGGTCACTTTCCAAACAGTCTCAAGGAGGCAAGAGTAAACCCTCTCCTAAAGAAACCCACTCTCAACCGGTCTGATGTTATAAACTACAGGCCTGTCTCTCTCCTCCCGTTCCTGTCTAAAACACTTGAACGCGCTGTCTTTAAACCACTCTCCTGTTATCTCCATCAAAACAACCTTCTGGATCCGCACCAGTCTGGTTTCAAGGCAGGTGTTACGTCCCCACTAAGGTCTAGGGGACCTGGAGACAATAACATACAACCAATACAAATGAGGGAGTAAGCCTAACAGTTGACAAAAGGTTTATTCTGTGTAAACCCAGAACCGAACGGACATATAACTGAAACACTCTGTTGGTGAAGAGGAGGAGTCAAAGGATTGTGCCAAACAAAAGAAACAAGCATAACAAAACCAGGCCTATCTCTACATCTATCCTTTGAAACCAAAACTCAAACAAAAACCCTCACTAACTAAACTACAAAGAATTTGACAAAACAATATACAGGGGTGGCAACAATCCGCTAACCTAGTGTGTCTAAACATTAGTTAGCTACGTGGTGAGAAATGTACCCCAGACTTACCTAACTCCTCAACCTCTCAACACACACACTTTCAAAAAAAGTCAGACAATACAAAGATAATGAGTTGCAGGCTCCTTCATCAGCAACAGGCCCAGAGTGAGAGAGCGAGCAGACTTCCTGGGTGCCTCCTTTATAGTCGGCGCTGGCTGCTGATAGGCCAGCTGAGGGTGAGAGGATCCAATCAGCCATCAGACTCAGGTGCACAGGCAAATACCGATCAGCTGCTGATTAGCTGTGCAGAAGACAGGGAGAAGAGAGAAACACAGGAGGGATGGAAAACCACACAAGTACAGCCTGCCTGGCACACGCAGGTCACTCCACAGAAACTGCCCTCCTTGCTGTCACTGAGGAACTGCACACGGCTAAAGCAGCCTCCCTCTCCTCTGTCATCATCCTTTTGGACCTGCATTCGACACGGTGAATCATCAGATCCTCCTTCGCACTCTCCAAGAACTTGGAGTTTTAGGCTCTGCACTTTCCCTCCTCACCTCATACCTCAAAGACCATACCTACAGGGTAACTTGGAGAGGGTCAGAGTCCGACCCTTGTCAATTAACTACAGGGGTCCCTGTAGTTACCCCTGTAGGCTCTGTTCTTGGTCCCTCCTCTTCTCCTTGTACACAAACTCGCTCGGATCAGTCATTAGCCCGCATGGTTTTTCATACCACTACTACGCTAGACGACACCCAATTCATTCTGTCCTTTCCCCGCTCAGAGACCCAGGTCGTCGCACGCATCTCTGCTTGTCTAGCTGACATCTCTCAGTGGATGTCTGCTCACCACCTCAAGCTCAACCTTGACAAGACTGAACTGCTTTTCCTTCCGGGAAAAGATTGTCCCACTCTTGACCTAACAATCAACATCGGCACCTCTGTTGTTTCCCCGACTCAGACTGCAAGGAATCTGGGTGTGATCCTAGATAACAAACTGTCCTTCACTGCAAACATAGCTGCTACAACCCGCTGCTGCAGATACACGCTTTACAACATCAGGAGGATACGTCCCCAACTGACCCAGAAAGCGACGCAGGTTCTGGTCCAGGCTCTCGTCATCTCACGCCTAGACTACTGCAACTAACTGCTAGAATCCACTTCAAGACAATGGTACTTGCGTACCATACTGCGAATGGATCTGGCCCTTCCTACATCCAGGACATGGTTAAACCGTACACCCCAGCACGTGCACTCCGCTCGGCATCAGCCAAACAGCTCGCTGCACCCTTACTGCGAGGGGGACCCAAGTTCCCATCAGCAAAAACATGTTGGTTTGCTATCCTGGCTCAAATGGTGGAATGAGCTCCCCATTGACATCAGGACAGCAGACAGACTGAAAACGTATCTCTTTCGACTCCACTTCGAGCGATAGAACTATTAACAAAGCACTTATATACTAATAAAGGACTGGCTTATCTAAAGCCAGTTGAGTAGCACATTAAATGGTTTTGCTCTATGAAACCTGATGTACTTATATGATTCTGTTTTCTTCACGTTTATATTTTGTTGGTCGAACGCACTTATTGTAAGTCGCTTTGGATAAAAGCATCAGCTAAATGCAATGTAATGTAATTTTGCAGCTCGTGGTATAAAAATAGACAATGGCTAGAATATTCATGTGAAAATAGTGCCATATTCTGCCATGCCTGTAGAAAATGTTGGGTCAAATAATGCATACAATAGCACAGATGCCTTCACCACAAATGGCTACAAAAAAAATCTCATATCCCAAGCTTATCAACAAGCTAATGTTGCAGCTGAAATGTTCTCCAGGTCACAAAGTCAACCTCACATGATGGTGTGATAACAGTTTTCAAGCACAGTAAATATTCTCTTCCCAGAGTATATAATGGGACCAAGGTGATGATGTAGTACATGGTTTTAATAATACTTTTGCTTTTCAATGTTTGCCATTTCAAACCATGAGTTGGTTCAAATAATATTTGCCTTGATTTACAATATGTTCTCATTTGTTTTATCAGTACAGTCTTGAAGCTGCTTTTCTTTGCCATAGTCCACTTTGGACTATATGAAATATTTCAGGATTGCACTTTTAACACACTTGAAATGTTCTCACTTGCTTGGTTTCAAAACATAACAAAGGCCATAATATGTTCATTGGGGACCATCAATGCTATTTGTCATTGCTGTTGCCGGCCACTATTGCTCATGTAAACCTACTACTGCTGCGCCCCTGTAATCTCAGAGGCACCCGGAGTCATTTTGTTCTGGAACCGGGCCTGTACATGACCATATACTAAACTACAGAGCCCATTCCGTGTCCTGTTATTGTTTACTTCCTCTCTTCTTCTGGTGATTTATCTGACGTCCAGTGCTCCGTCTTTTAACCTCTTTTCCTTTCTCTTTCTTGATCCTCCTTAGCAACCTTCATTATAGTCCTTGACAGCGGTCTGTATTTACCATCAGAATCGAGTATTCAACTAAGCTGTGTAATACAAGTTGTTAGTAGCCTTAAGGGCCTACACAGTTGTTATGCTATACCACATTGCCCTTCACTGGATATTTAATGAGCTGCACTAAACTACATTTTAGCATTTAAAATACCTAGCCATTCTTTTGCGGTTATTTTGGTGAAAGCAACTCAAAAGTAACTCAAAAGTAGTGTAACTCATTACATTTCAGAGACAGTAATATTGTAATGTAACTTATTACTTTCAAAAGACAATAATAAGTAATATGTAATATATTACATTTTGGAAGTAACTTGCCCAACACTGCTTATTATATGTTATATTTTGAATTCCTAAAGCTTTTTGTCTACTATCCCATCATTCAAGGGTGGTTTTCACTATAAGTAATGGTTATTTTTTGGATGGAAACTATAATTTAAATTGTTTTACTATGTTCAATCTGAATTTACTTTAAAATAAAAAATTCTATATTGATTCTGACTTTTCTACATCCAACTCACAGGTGTATCATTGCTTTGAGAAAAAAGATGATTAATTTACCCCTTTTAGAAGTGAAGATATAGTCCTTTGTTCTGGGAATGTCATTTCCGAGCCTGAGACCTGAAATACAGGCTTGGGGTTTAATAGTTTCACATCACAAAAAGCATAACACTTTGAAAGCCAAAACATGTGAAATTCGCATTTGAAGTCAAATGTTAACAATACAGTTTTAAAGGGGACCTATCATGCAAAATGCACTTTTTTATGTATCTTATACATAAGCCTACATATGTGTCAGGGAACTCACGCAGCGTCAGAAAACAAAACCCTCTCTCTTTTCCTCCGTACCCAAATCTCTAAAAACGGGGGTACAACGGAGCTGATCCAGATTTGCGTCCGATATGACGTAATATCGGCGGCAGACCCACGGCCCTATCAGAAACGTTGCCATCAGAAACAATGCCCGACTGTTTTGGACGTAAAAGGTCTTTGTTTACATTGGCAAGCATCGCTAACACTCAGAGCTAACCTGTACTGGAGAGAGCACATGTGTAAAGAAGCAGGATATAAAAAGGAACTCACCTTGTGGTAAACTGGCAAGAGAATAAGCATTTGAGCTCCATACTGTTTCAGAAATAATCCATGATATGGCGTTTTCATCACGGCAGTATCTGCCGATACGCTCCGACCCCTCTTTTTTTTCAAGCTTAATACCCAGAATCAGCACTTTTGTAACAGGAAGTGAAATAGAGGGATATGAGGCATGGCTAGAATGGGTGATCTTTTCAGTATTTTGAGCAAAACACTTCATAGACATGTTTTTTATATATTTGTATATATCTGAGACCTATGCTATTGCCTTAAAGTAGCATGATAGGTGACCTGTAACATAGATAACAGTGTAACTTGTCTATTTTTCACAAAACGGTTAAGTTTGATATGGGTTTCCCCTGAAAAAAGTGTAAAAGAGCAGACCACATCCGCTCTTTCTCCCAGATTGAGAAATTCTTGATCCGTACTCGCCTTACCCACTGTGGGGATAGTTGTGAAAAATACAATAATATCTAGTTCGACATTTAAGCTCTAGGTGCTGGGTTATTTTGCAAACTGCACACTCTTCCGTGTTTGCTGTCCCAACTTTGATATGCTGAAGCTAATTTCATTGTTACTGCATAGCAGCATTCCCGCTTAACTATCAACACATAATATGACATGTCACAAGTCTGTGAAGCTACACAGCAAAAGATACATGCTACCACACATGCTCTTGTGAGTGCATACTCATCGACAGCGCTGCTGGTGTAGCCTGGTAACAGGCTGCTGGTTAATCACTGTGCTAATGTCACTAAGCTGATTAGTCAGTCAGGTCATTTTGATGTTTGTTAGGGGAATCACAAGGCTAGATGACCAACTGGTATGGCTCAGTCCCTGACTTTCCTCCTCTATTTATCTATCTATCTACCATCTGTCTCTCTGTCTGTCTATAAAGTGACTGTAACAATTGTTTTTGTTGCCAGTATGGACAATTGTGTAAATTACATTGCATGTCACTTGTTAGACGCTTTTATCCAAGCGACTTACTTATTCAGTACTGTGGGAAATCCCCTGTGGGCGAAACCTCCCCACAGGAGAGATTTGGGGTGAAGTGTCTTGCCTAGGGACTCAACAACATGCTGACTGCAGTGGGACTCGAACTTGCTCACACACTACACCACTGAGCCACACCCTCCCTGTAACTTTTGTGCAACCTGCCAAATACGTTATAGTGTAACAGTGTGTATTATGTAAGAGTATGTTCCTATTATTTGTTTAAAACATTCTATTATTTATTATTAAAGTTCCCATATTATACTATATTTGAATAATATATTATTGTGGGGGGAGTTCAACGTTCGTGAATTGTCAACGGGGGGCCGTCAGCGAACCAGGCCGTTGACGTCCGGCCTGTGAGGAATTGCGGTATCTCCTTCTCCTTTTTTCTGTTTGTTTGTCTATCTGTTTGTCTGTCTTCCTGTCTGGGCGTGGTTGACCTACTTTCCGTTTTAAGCCAACTCACCTCCGCTCCTGTTTCTCATCATCACTGATTACCACCACTCACCTTCTGCTGCTTAAAACTCCGGTTCGATCATCAGACTTCGCCAGTTCTTCGTATACTCACAGTGAAACTCCACATTCCATTCCGTCCTGCCTGCCACGTCCAGCCCAACCTCCGTCTCAGCCCTGCTCCACGTTCTCCCCACTCTTCCGCAGTCCGTTTGAAGCTTCCCAGAGCTCTGAGAATTCACCCCACTTTCCACGTGTCTCAGATTAAGCCGGTTCACACCAGTGAATTGAGAAATCGAGAAAAGTTTTAACATATATATCGTTTTTTGTACATATGACAAATGTGCGAGGGTGATGACGTCAGAGCATTGTCCTATGTGCCGGGGCGTAGCCCCGGACAGCCCCGACCCAATTTAACCCCTGCCCCTCTATTTCAGCCCTGTTACAAAAGTGCTGATTCTGGGTCCGGCCCTTTAAATGTAACTGAGCTGCTGTGGCCACGCCCCTTTGGAGTGTTTGCATTCAAGAGGTGAGCTGCAGAGAGAAGCGTCTAATCTACCGGCAGAAACTCAGCTAAACGCTGCCGTGATCAAACACCATATTATGTTCCAAACCACATCAAGCATAATTTCTGAAGCAGTATGGAGCTCAAACACTTTCTCTCTTGCGGCTTTATCACAAGATAAGTACTAGTGATGGTGAGGTGAAGCCTTATGAAGCTTTGAAGCTTTCCAGCCAATTGGTTCGCAAAAGGGTTCATCTCATGAGGCTTCATCATGGGCTTCATTTGAACACAAACCCCCTATTGGTCAAAACAGGCAGATTTGACATCTCAACCGTGTGCTCTATCTCATACCGAGTTCCCAATGAGTAAAGCCTTAGAATAACTCTAAACAACGAACATTACATCATATTTTCATGTTAACAATATTGTATTTATTCCAGTTTAATGATTGTGATTGAAAAGCCTAAGGAGGCTGGTAAACATTGCAAAGAGGGATTTGTATTCCTTAATAATATTCATAAACTTAACCATGTTGTAGCCTGAGAAAGGCTAAACCATATCAAAGAATACATTTATTAACTACATTATCTCATTTAGCTGTAGCTTTTATAAACAACAAAAAAATACGTATTGTTCAGTCGTTGAACCAGGGACCCTGCAGTCATGAGTCAACTGCTTTCCAGCTGAGCCACAGCACACACACTAAAGCTCCCTGAAAACACTGGAACATATTTATTCCTTTATTTATTTCTGTATTTATTCATGTTTTTATTCCAACATTTATTTATGCTTGTATCTATTTATACGTTATGACATGTTCCGACCTCTATATAAGTGAGGGTCTGAGCTCTTCGTTTGTCATCGATGACGTCACTGGCACAAAACGATACAAGCCTCGATACATGTTTTGACAAAAAGCTTCGGGGATTACTCGACACACGCTCCGAAGCCTCGGCGCAATACGTAACATCACTAGTAAGTACCTTTTTGTATCTGGCTTCTTTACAAATATTCTCTCCAGTACAGCGTTAGCTCTGAGTGTTTGGGAGAAAGAAACAAGGTGCTATTTGGGCCCATTTTCGCTTCAATTAGTCAGAGAAAAAAAGTTAATGCATTGTTTTATCAGAAGGGAAGCAATGTGGCCATAAAACAGCTGGTAAAAAACACCACAAACCTAACCAGATACTCTCTGCAAAGCTGATTTCTTAATCATTCAACGTGTTTTTCATCAAATAAGGATAAGATAAAATCTTATTGTGAAATAAATTTGACTAAAATGACAAATTATTGGTTTTTGGCTAGACTAGTTTGACTGAAATGTTCGATATAATCTGATGACTAAAAAAGACTCAAATGTCAACAGTTTTTATTGACAAAAAGTAGACTAAAATAGTTAGTTTTCTTTGACTAAAATAAGACTAAAACCTACAAGGACTTTGATACAGGACTATCACTAAATAAAAAAATAGCCGACCAAAACAAGTCGGGCATTGTTTCTGATACAAAACATAGCTTGACATGTCTTTTATTCAGTTTTTACCGCTAGAACAGTGCATGTATATATAACAACTTTAATCTAAGTCCCTGCCATAGACATCCTTCTGAATACACAGACACACAGCTGCGGGAGGAGATTCAGCAAGCAGTCTGTATATGGGAGATAGGTTGGGACATGGGCGGGACGTTGCCAGGAGTTCAATTTAAAGCCAGCCCACATGTGCGGTATGACGTCAAGTCAGCAGCAAATCTGGATCAGCTACGTTGAACCCCCTTTTTTAGAGATGTAGAAGAGAGAGGGTTGTATTTACTCACACTTTGTGAGTGTCCTTACACACCGGGGACATATATGTATGTATAAAATACATCAAAAAGTGCATTTTGCACCACAATAGGTGACCTTTAAGTTATATAATGTATAAAGATAAACAATTCTCTTGATAAAGGTGTATCCTTACAACATGTATTACTGGGCTATGAGCCAGTGTATGTTTACAATTCAAACTTTTTAAGAGCAAGATATTACAAATATACATGACTTCCTCCAGGCCTTCCCTTGTTCTTCTGTTTATCCTCATCCTTTCTCTGTATGTCATATTTCATGTCTTGCATCTAATGTGTTTATTTTCTCTTCTTTCATTTCCTCTCTCTCTTGCTGTTTACACTCTTTCTTGGATCTTGTGTCTTCCCTCTCTTCTATTTTACTTTATTGTGTGTCCTCTCTCTTGTACAGTGATTAGGAGCACTTGGTCTTCAGAGAGGGACAGAGGGAGGAATTGAAAGAAGTAGGAGGTGAATAGAGGAATCCATTTAGAAATACTAAGAAAAATAACTACTTCCCCTCTTGCTATTTTTTCTCCTATCTATGATGGCTTTCCGTCCAGCTTCATACCCTTCACTCTGTCTCTCATCTTCCCTCTCTGGCCTTTCCATCGTATTGATCAGTTACACCGTCAGCAAAACAAAGAGGAGAAAAATGCTTTGTGATATGTTGGCAGGTGAGAAGGATATAAAGAGAGGACATACTAAAAGTACGCAGGGTGGGAAATGAGACAGAGAGAAAGGCAAAAAGGAGTGGTAGTCTGTTTGAATTTTCCATTAAAAAAATTACGTGCAGCAGCCCAGGAAAAATTTAGATGGATGAAAAGACAAGGCAGCAGCAAAAGAAGGAGACGATGGGTTAATCTCTGTCTCTATCACTCTATGATACATATGCACATACAACCAATTTAGTATTGATGAGAGCTTTTGGAATTGCTAGTATAATTCTGTCAAAGCCCAAACACCTGCGGTTACATAGGCAGCTGTGTGTGTGTCTGAGTTACACAAATCCTCTGCTGTTTCTATACAGCAGAGGATTTATTTTCTTTCTGCACACTGACCCAGCCAGAATGACAGGGTAGTTAAAAGTTACTATCAGGGCTGAACATTTTTTTATCTTAATGTGAGAATTAATGTAATCAAGGAAATCAAGTTTTTACACTCCCACAAAAAACACACACACACAAACACACCTATATACACACACACACAGACAGATTCCATCAGAGCGTTAAATATTGCCATATTTACAGCCTTTGGCGTCTGATACCAATGAAAAATGTGTCATATGAGACAGGAACAAGACCACTCGTTCCTCTCTCTAAATCAGTGCAGATATAGGTGTGTCTGAACGTGTTTTCTCCTGGTTCTTTCAGTTCTCACAACCATGCGAACATTGTTCAGACTAACATAATGTTATTCGAGTTATATAGCTGTAAAATGTGCTAGCCCTGGACTACTAGACACTGCTCCGACAAGGCCAGCTTATCACAGCAGCACTATGCAGTTTCTCTGCACACAATCGTTCATTACATCCTTACAAGTAGCTTTCGGCCTTCCCGTTCAACAACCATCTCAGACTGTCCAGTCACGGACCTTTACCGTGTATTCAATGGAGAGGTAAATCCCACCCCAGCGAACAGACAATACAGCTATTTACCCTATGCCCAAAAGCAAAAACACGAAATAAACATAAGCAGTAGTGCTGCATTACGAAATTACATATTTTGAATTAGAAACAGGAACATAATCTAAAACAATGGTAAATTATCTAAGCCAGTGGTCTTCACTATTTTTTACATGCGAGCCGCATTGATAGGACAAAGTCAATAGGAGAGCCACTTATACCGCAAAGTATGAAAAGCTGCATACAGTTATAATAAGCATGTCTGCTTATTAATCTGTCATCCCACCCAGAACATACAATATGCAATGCAGCCAACCTATACTCTATTGTAAAGCGTCTTTGAGCACCCGGAAAAGCATTATATAAAATAAATGCATTATTATTATTATTATTATTATTATTAATACATTAATTAAAAGCAGAATTACCTTAATACTGGGATGAGCGGAAGCATGCATGCATCTCCTTGATGTTCTTCATGTCATATTTGTAGTTTGTTGCTGCAATCCTTGTGAGGTGTTCAAGATGTTCATTGGTAAGGCAATTTCTTTGTTTCCTCTTTATATAGTTCATGGTTGAGAATGTTGACTCACAGGTGTTTGTGCTCACAAAGAAGGACATCACTTTTTGCAAAAGTGGCTTCAAAGTGGGAAAATCTTCTTCAGACACCAAACTCCAGAAGTGACCAACACCTGCTCTGAGTTCGTCTTTTGTCTGCAATTCCACCATTTCCCTTTCTACAGCAGCAGAAATAGTAGGGCTGAGCAGAGTGATAGCATGAGTGAGAGATGACACATCCACATGGAAGGGGTTTTCAATGAAGTTGAAGAACTCGTTGTGCTCATTCACGTCACTGAATCTGGATTCAAATCCCCCCCTCAGCTCTTCCACAACATCCACAAATCCTCTGTGGCTGAAGTGCTGCTGCAGAGATGGGTCATTTGTGGTGACAGCTCTGAGTTTGGGGAAGGAATGAATTATCTGTCAGGACAGTTATTTTGTTCTGAAATGCTCCGATTGTATTCAGCATGTTGCTTGGAAGCTTATCTCTATCGCTTTACCTAGTTGCAAGTTGAGAGTGTCCAGGTGACAGGTGATGTCAGTCAGAAAGGCCAGCTATGTGATCCAGTTTGGGTCTTCCAGCTCTGACTCCTTTTTTCCTTTGTTGTCCAGGAAATTATGAATCTCAGGGAGGAGGCTCAGAAACCGGTCAAGCACCCTTCCGCGGGACAACCATCTTTCCTCACTGTGCATCACTAAATCACCATACTCTGTGTCATAGTACTCAATGAACTGTCGGAACTGTCTGTGGCTCAGCGTTCTGGAGACGATAACATTTATGTCCGGCAGTGGCTCAGTCAGTAGGGGCTTGGACTGTGAGCCGTAGTTCGCCGGTTCAAGTCACCGAACAGACTTAAAATATGGAGTGTGGACTGCTACTTGGAGAGGTCCCAGTTCACCTCCTGAGCCCTGCCGTGGTGCCCTTGAGCAAGGCACCAGACATCTTTCCTAATTTCACTTCCAGGAGCGTAAGTTTAGTTGAATATTGGATGCGTCGTTTGGAAATGCCGCCCCAAATTACATCGCTTGAAACCAGTGCGGGTTTGTTTGCATATTAAGCACAAAAGGTTAGATTTGTGGAGGACAAATCAAAATTCCTCTGTCCACTTTTCCTGAAATGTTCTATGCTCGTTAGGGGTGTAACGGTGTCCGTATTCGTCCCGTACCGTCACGGTTCGGACGTCACGGTTCGGCACATGCAGTCACACGGCGAATACGCCTTTTTTTACGAGTGGGAAAAAAGTCTGTCACTCAGGGCAGTATTACACTATATATAATCCAGGGGGCAGTATTCCGCCTAAAAGCCAGCCGCCCGTAAATAACAAATGAAGAACAAGAACAAAACACAACAAAACGAACACAATACATGAAGAAGAACAGTTGGTAGCTAATATGGCGAGTTCACACAACACACAGGAGCTAGAAGACCCACCTGCTTCTTTTAAATCAGGTGTGTGGGAACATTTCGGGTTCCCTGTGGACTACAACAATGATGGGGTGCGAGTTGTGGATCGGACTAGGATGGTGGATCGGACTAGGACTGTGTGTCGGCGTTGTTCGACAGCGGTGCGGTATGCTAGTGGTAACACGTCAAATATGCTCAATCACATCCGAGTCAGTCCCCAGTGAGAGGGTTTTCTCGACGGCAGGTGACATAGTTACCGCCAACAGATCTGCCCTCACTACTGACAACGTAGACAAACTCATCTTTTTGAAGAAAAACTTGAAAATAGAGTAAAGCTTGAGTACCTTTATTTAGGCATAATGGCCTCACACACTCACAAGTTAATTACACATGTTAGACATTGCTCCTAAAGGTACAGATTCTATTTTGTTTTATATTTATTATTGTATTTATTTTATATTTTGACATCAGGAGATGTTATACAGTTCTGTATTGCCTTTTATTGATTGTGATTGAAAAACTTTCTTATTATTTATTTTAATATTTTCAAGACATTCTTTTTAGTTGTTCAGCTTATTTAACCTTTTTGTTTGACATCAGCCAATATAAATAATATGGCCATCTGAGTGTATGTGTTACTGTTTGTGGTTTGTTTTAACTGTGTAATACAGTTAATGATTCCAAATGTTAGAGTTCCTTATTTTCATACCAAAACTTGCACCACTGTTCAAAATAAATAACAGCAAAAAAAATTATGCATTCGGGACTTTTTTTTGCTTTTCCTTGTTGTACCGAACCCGTACCGAACCGTGACCCACAAACCGAGGTATGAACCGAACCGTGACTTCTGTGAACCGTTACACCCCTAATGCTCGTCTTGTACGGTTTTTACCGTTCTTTTTAGAGGGAGCTCCTGATGTCTGTCCACAAACCCCATCTCCAGCATCCTCCTCTTGATTTGCGGTTGTTGGATGCTCCAAAGCCAAATCCTAATTTCCCTCATTTGTCACGCTTTGTTTTTTTTCACACGGTTTGCAACTTTTTCTTATGAGAAATCGATAAATGTTTTCTCTGCAAATACATGCTAACTAGGATGAAATGGAGAAGCTATTAGATCATAGCCAAGATAGCGAAAGAAAAAAGTGCCAGGTTGGTCGTAGTATCCTCCAATTTCAATGCTCCAATTTAGCGATATAAATGATTTTTTAAGTCCATATTCATGAGCATGCACATTATAACATATTTTTAACGACCTTAAGTTTATTTATTTTCTATACCATCCCACCATGTATCTACCCGTCCAAGAGCACATTCACCATGGAGTGTTGGATAGACCGCCAAAACTGGCAACTCGGCAGTGAGTCGGGGGGCAAGTTTAAATATCTTGTTTCTTGTCTATTTTCAGTGTTTTAATGGGTTACATATAAAAGCCCTGCTTGTTTTTAATGTTTTTATGTGTATGTACTGTATAATCATATCACCCCTTTACCCCGGACCGAGCCACCAGCTAAAGCTTGGCAAGCCGTGCAATGAGGAACCCTGATCTATAGGCAGATAACATTGCTGGTACTTTTTTTTTTTTATTCAACATCAGGGAACCAATGATTTCAACTTTGACATTTTAGCACAAAGTTTTATATATATTTATCAACATATTCAAGCTCTTGGGTTAGTATCTCTAAATAGTAACTTGGCCAGAGAAAAAGCCTTAGATCCTAGCTAAGATAGCCAAGCTTCCCTCTCGTTCCTCTCCATCTGGAGCATTCATTCAGCCAGTGGTGGAATTTGGTTAGGCAGGTGTGATTTACAGGTCTGCTACACTTAATTCAGTCACCATGCTTTCTTTTCTGATGCTCTGTCATATGCCATAAGTGCTCCCAGAAAAGGAGCCTACTCCCTTTTCACCATTCTCAACCCCAATTTTCCCACCAAATGTTTACTTTAGCATATTTGTGTGATATACACAACCCTAACCCAAGTATTCCCCAATATTCTAGCCAATCAAAACACTCTGTACTGTACAAATGGAGTCCTTGGGTGTTTCTCAATGTCAAGGAAGGATCCTTCAGAGCCACTATTTCAAGGATGCTACGTCATCGAGTCCCGCCGAAGGACTGTTCCAATGTACAGGATCCTTGGAATTCTACCGAGGATTGAGTCTTTAGTTGTGTGAAATTTCGAGGACGCACATGTGTATCCTCGGCGGTCCTAAAAGCCCCACAATGCTTGCGCACAGACCAATTTCCAAAATCTTTGGCGGACAATGGCTGAATCCAGGCAGTACACATTTAAATGTAAGTATGTTCAGTGGCATAGTAAATGTGCACATGACTTGGATTTAAAGTGTGTATTGACTTTGACCGTTTAGTCATTGTTTGTGATTTTAACATCCATGTTGACAACCCTCAGGACAGACGGGCAAAATAACTGTTTTGTGTTCTTGATAGCTATGGACTGACTCAGCATGTGACGGCGCCCACGCACAATAAGGGGCACACTCTGGACTTAATTATCTCAAAGGGTCTGAATATCTCTAAGGTTGTGGTGACTGATGTTGCGCTCTCTGATCATTCCTGTGTTTTCTTTGAGAGCTCTATTTCTGTTCACAAAAATGTTCAAAAAGAGGTAACCACAAAGCGATATTTAACTGAAAATACTAGGGAAATGTTTACTCAGAAATTTTCTTCCACACTTGCCCCTGCTAACATCTCAGTAAATGAGCTAGTAGATCATTTTAATTCAAAAATTAAAAATGTTATAGATGCCATTGCTCCAACTAAGGTAAAGGAAGTGTCTGGCAAGAAAATATCTCCATGGAGAAAGGCCATGACCGTGAAAACAGAAAAAAGAGAGTGTCGAAAAGCTGAACGTAGGTGGCGAAAAACAAATCTCCAGGTTCACTTTGAAATCTATAAAGAGAGACTTGGCCTTTATAATTTGGAATTGAAAAACGCACGACAATCGTTCTTCTCTGACATCATTACCAAAAACAACGCACGTGCCTTGTGTGCTACCGTCGACAGACTAACTAACCCCCCAGTGTCAGTAGCCTCTGAATTTCTATCCACCAGGGCGTGCAATGATTTTGCCTCCTTTTTCACTGACAAAATTCAGAAAATCAGACAAGCAGTCAGTGCCTCTGCATCAGGAACAGCAAATGTGTTGTCTCTGTGTCCACTTAACATCAATTCAAACACCATGACACAATTCCATCAGATTAATGATAAAAACCTAGAGGACATTATACAACTTCTGAAAATCTCCTCCTGCTGCCTTGATATTATTACAACGGGATTTTTTAAAGATGTTTTGCCTTGCATGGCCACAGATCTACTTCATATAGTAAACAAATCTCTTCACTCAGGTATTTTTCCACAGGCCCTGAAAACTGGCGTCATTAAACCGCTCTTAAAAAAGAATAATCTAGATGCTTCAGTAATGAACAATTATAGGCCCATATCAAACCTCCCATTTCTAGGTAAACTCATTGAAAAAGTTGTTTTTCAACAGTTGAGTAATTTTTTGCATTTAAATAACTGTTTCGATGTCTTCCAGCTCTTGTAAAGGTCTTTAATGACATCCACTTAAACACAGACAGTGGCAGAACTTCAGTGTTAGTATTATTAGATCTCAGTGCTGCGTTTGACACTGTTGACCACAGCATATTACTAGACCGACTGGAAAACTGGGTGGGACTTTCGGAAACAGTCCTAAATTGGTTTGAATCCTACTAAACAACTTTGTTTCTATAGGTAAATACACATCTGAGTTGACAAATATGACATGTGGGGTTCCTCAAGTCTCCATCTTGGGGCCTCTTCTCTTTAACATCTACATGCTACCACTGGCTCAGATAATGAAAAACAACAAAATAAGTTACCATAGCTATGCAGATGACACACACATTTACGTAACAGTTTCACAAGGAGACTATGCTCCAATTCAAACACTGAGTAAGTGCATTGAACAAATCAATGACTGGATGTGTCAGAACTTTCTCCAATTAAACAAAGATAAAACTGAGGTAATGGTTTTTGGAGCCAAGGCAGAACGTATAAAAGTTAGCGCTGAGCTTCAGTCTGCAATGTTCAAAACAACAGATAAAGCCAGAAATCTAGGTGTAGTCATGGACTCTGACCTGAGTTTCAAAAGTCACATTAAAACAGTTACTAAATCAGCCTACTATCACCTAAAGAATATATCTAGGATTAAAAGACTAATGTCACAGCAGGATTTGGAAAAACTTGTTCATGCTTTTATCTTCAGTAGACTCGACTAATGCAATGGTGTCTTCACAGGTCTCACTAAAAAATCTATTAGGAAGCTGCAGCTGATTCAGAATGCTGCTGCTCGAGTCCTCACTAACACTAAGAAAGTGGATCACATCACTCCTGTTCTGAAGTCTTTACACTGGCTTCCTGTTTGTCAAAGAATAGATTTCAAAATACTGCTGCTGGTTTATAAAGCTTTGAATGGTTTAGGCCCAAAATACATTTCTGATCTACTGCTAAATTATGAACCATCCAGATCTCTCAGGTCTTCAGGGACTGGTCAGCTTTCTGTCCCCAGAGTCAGAACTAAACATGGAGAAGCAGCGTTCAGTTATTATGCTCCAAATATCTGGAACAAACTCCCAGAAACCTGCAGGTCCGCTGCAACTCTGACTACTTTTAAATCCAGGCTGAGGACTTTTCTTTTTGTCGCTGCTTTTAATTGAACTATTCATATCTTAGACTGCACTGTAACTTTTATCCATGTATTTTTTCTTTTAATGTTTATCCATGTATTTCTTCTTTTAATGTTTATTTTATTAGCTTTTCTTTTTAATGACTGATTTTAAATGCCATTTTCTTAATAGGCGCATTCACACCGCAGTACTTTTCCCACAAAGGTTCATGCGAACTTAGTTCATGCAAACTCTTTAGTTCGCATGAACTAAGTACAGATCGCGTTCACACCGGAAAAAGTCCCTGGGGGTGGATTAGGCAAATGAAGCCGCTGACTTCACTTCTTCTTCTTCTGCTTTGGGTTTACTGGCAGGCTACAAACAACTTCACGGCGGATACTGCCGCCCGGAGTCCCCGGCCGGAAGTCCCCGGAGTTGGGGAAGGCTTCAGTAGAAGTTGCTGGGACTCCCAGCAGCTTCTACTGAAGCCTTCCGAGTAAATCGCCAGAACGCCGACACCTCCTCATCTCCACCGCTCCCATGTTTTATTTTGTGTTGCCATAAGTTAGTCTCTCTGCGTTTCTGCGCTGGGCTAATGCTAATGCTAATAATGCTAATGCGAGGATAATAAAATGGCGGCTTCACAAAACGTTTTGGAAGTTTTACGGGGCGTGGTTTGCAATCCGCCCAGCCAATCAGAAATATAGCTCTTTTCTCACAAAAGAGCCGCTCGAAAGTCCCTGCTCTCTAGCAGGGACTTACGAGCGGCTCTTTTGTGAGAAAAGAGCTATATTTAGTACCGGCTCTTTTTGGTGTGAACGCGATAAAAGAGTTCACTGAACTAAGTTCGCATGAACCTTTGTGGGAAAAGTACCGCAGTGTGAATGCGCCTAATGTCTTTCATTTTTTGTAAAGCACTTTGAATTGCCTTGTGTTGAAAAGTGCTATATAATATAAATAAACTTGCCTTGCCTTGCCTTGCCTTGCCTATAGTCCGTTTGAGTTTTGCCTGTGTGAACGCAAACCGAACCTTCTGAAAAATGAAACAATGTAACAAACTGTCATCTGGTGCGCACCAGAGAAGTGGACTATTAGGTTTGAATGAGACCTTAGAGCGTTTTGCACCTAAATAAATAAATAAAATGAACCTCGTTTTGACTTTGCCTCTTTAGTTAATATTCGTGGTTTATGCTGCAATGTGCACCAATATGTGTAAAAAAGGTTTGCAGACATCAAGTATGATATGAATACAAATTGTATTATTAATTGGTGATGGTGATTTTATGATTTTCTGCTTATTCTTATGACTTTTTCAAGGCTGCAAACAGAAGGAGAACGTTTTATGTTAGTTAGTGGTTCTGTCCTGGAGATATGATCATTTTACAAAATACAGTTACTCAATTACATCTTAGATCTTCGCAAATCAGTTATGAGTCTTCAAACAAATCACACTCAATTTAAAGGGGACCTATCATGCAAAATGCACTTTTTTATGTCTTCTATACATAAATATGTGCCACCGGTGCATGGCAACTCACACAGCGTCAAAAATAAAACCCTCTCTCTTTTCCTCCGTACCCAAATCTCATAAACGGGGGTACAATGGAGCTGATCCAGATTTGCGTCCGATATGACGTAATATCGCAAATGTGGACACACAGCACTATCAGAAAGTTGCTATCAGAAACAATGCCCGACTATTTTGGACTTAATATGTGACCTGCTCCATCGAAATCAGTCGCATTGACCCGAAGACACATTTTGAGTTGTATACACTGTAGCTTTCTAATGATATCAGAATTGTTTTTGTACTCCAAATATTAAGCGAAATATGTCACATTATATAATGACTGTCACCGAGTCATCATTTTGAGAAAAAGGCCTTTAAAGTTTCCTCTTCTCTGGAATCCATCGATCTGATTGATTATTAGCGGAGCAAATGATCAAAATACTATGGAGGGAAGATATTTTCGTTTGGATTACTGGTCAAGGGGAAGCTCACGAGTGTGTGTGTGTGTGTGTGTGTGTGTGTATAGGTGTGTGTGTGTATTTGTGTATTTTTGCGTTTGTGTGCATTGTGTTTGTTTCCCGGGGAAAACACTCACGAGAAACACCGGCTGTTGTTATTTATTTTATTTTTTTTATTTAACCTTTATTTAACCAGATAAAAGCATTGAGATAGAGTCTCATTTGCAATGCTGACCTGGCCAAGAAGGCAGCACCGTTACACATAACACAAACATATAAAATACAGAGAACATAACTAAGAAAACAAAAGATAAAAAAGCAGTCACTACATTGTGCACATTAGGACAGTAAGAAAGGTGCACTACTTATTACTGCAAGAGCACCTAGTGGTAAGGACTTCAGACAACTTCAACTTAAAACATGCTATAGAGACAAGTGCCCTCAGTTTGAGGCGTGATTGAAGGTCATTCCAAGACCAAGGACCATAATAAAAAAGACTCCTTTTCCCAGCCTCAGTCCGCACGGCAGGAACCTGGAACCGTATCCAGGCACTGGATCTGAGGTTGTAAGAGTCACAAACTGGAGCAAATCTGGCACATATGTACAGTGGAAGCTCACCTAAAATGGCTTTATACATTAATAAAAACCAATGCTGCATCCTACGCATAGTAAGTGAGGACCATCCAGTTAGGCTATACAGTTTGCAATGATGAGTCCTATAGGGTGCATTTGATATATAACGCAGTGCAGCATGGTAGAGTGCGTCAAGTTTTGCCAACACAGTGGGACAGGCACATCTATAAATGGTATCACCGTAGTCCAGCTGGGACAGGAATAAGCCAGAGACCAAGCTTTTATGGGATGAAGTTGAAAAACAACTTTTAAGTCTGTAAAAGAAACCAAGAGTGAATTTCAATTTCTTAGTTAGAACTTCAATATGGTGTTTGAAGTTGAGATTACTGTCCAACCAAAAGCCAAGATATTTGTAGGTATCAACAAACTCAACAGAGACGCCATCAAGGGTGTCAATGGAGAGGCAAGAGGACGCTGACTTGGGAGCAAAAAGCATTGCTTTGGTTTTCTTACTGTTCAAAAGCAGTTTGGAATCAAGAAGTGCATGCTGCAGCATGATAAAATCTGATTTTAAATTGGAAACGGCCATTTCCAGAGAAGGAGCATATGAGTATACAATAGTGTCATCAGCATACATATGATAGGTAGAAAATTGCATCCGATTACAAATATTGTTTACATATAATAAAAAGAGCAAAGGCCCCAAAATAGAGCCCTGTGGAACTCCCTTCTTCAAGGTGACAGGGTCAGAGACAGTACTACCCAACCTGACGCATTGAGTACGGTCGGTTAGATAACTCTGAAACCAGCAAATGGCATTATACCCGAAACGAGACATCAACATAACATTAGACATAATGTGGTAATCTACAGTATCAAATGCTTTGGCTAGGTCAATAAACAATGCAACACATACAGATTTGTTATCCAAAGCAGCCTTAATATCGTCTAAGACCTTCAGACTGGCAGTCACAGTACTGTGCTTTGATCTGAAACCAGATTGCATAGGGTTAAGGATGTTGTGTGAATTTAAAAAAAGTTTTAGCTGAGTAGAAACTAGGGACTCAAGAATCTTTGATAACACAGAAAGATTTGAGATAGGACAATAGTTATTTAACTCCGTGGGATCACCAGCTTTCAAGAGGGGCGATACCAGAGCTTGCTTCCACACAGCTGGCAGTGTGTGAGTGGACAGGGAGAGATTAAAAATATCAGTTACTGGTTGTGCAATAATCTGAGCTGCAATTTTTAAAAAGAACGGGTCGAGGCCGTCAGGCCCGGCAGACTTTTTAGGATCAATTGATTGCAAACCCTGTAAGACTTCAGAGACCAAGAAAGAAGCTAAATCAAAAACAGGGGAGTTTATCTCTAGACTAGGGCTGTGAGTACGACCATTTAGAGAGTCATGACTTTGCTCATCAAAAATGTGACCAGCCTTTTTGAAGTGAGCATTGAAAGCATTAGCCATACCATCTGAATCTGAAATAAAATAATCACTGACCTTCAGTTTTTTTTGGAAACTAGAAACCTTCTTGTTCTGAGTGATTTAATTGTTTTCCAGAACTTAGAATGGTCATTAAAACAATCCGTGATTAAGCTCAGATAGTAATCAGCTTTAGGTTTTTTAATAAAGGCTGAACATTTATTTCTGAGGACACGAAAAAGAAGCCAGTCATCACTAGTGTTAGACTTTCTAGCTAAGGACCATTGCTTATTTCGATCATGAATTAGATCAGATAGTTCTCTAGTAAACCATGGAGTGTTCCTATTCTTAACTCTGAATTTTCTAAGGGGGGCATGTCTATTAATAAATCGATAAAAAGTGATCAATAAGAAATTGAACGGCAACATCGACAGATGGAATTAACGCTATGAAGTGCCATTTAACCTCCGCCAGATCGTGTAGGAAAGCCTGCTCAGAGAAGTATTTGAAGCAGCGCCTGAGCACAATAAGGCCCTTGGCTTTGGGCAACTTAGTGCTCCTAACGCAAGCAATAGTGCAATGGTCGCTGATATCATTAGGAAAAACACCAACAGACACATACTTATGAGCTGCATTTGTTAGAATGACATCTATAAGGGTATCGTTATTGGGTTTAGCAGGGTTTATTCTAGTGGGACTATCAATAAACTGAGTTAAGTTCAAAGAATCACAAACCTGCTTAAACTGTGAAGATGTATCACTCAACCAGTCCCAATTTAAATCACCCAATAATATGATTTCAGAAGAAAACATAGACAACAATTCAGTAAGGCTAGTAGTTGCATCCATTATGGCCGATGGAGGGCTATAACAGCCAATAACAGTGAGAGGAGCATTTGCTATAGTTATTTCGACTGCTAGAAACTCAAAATTGCCTTGGAATTGAAATTGAGTGAAGGACTGAGCACTGTAGTTTCTCAGCAGTGTATATTGCAACACCACCAGCTCTGCCCTTACGATCTGCTCTGAATACATTATATCCATCATTGTGAATAACAGTGTCAGTGATAGACGGTTTTAACCAGGTTTCAGAAACTACAACAATATCAGGCTTAGCAACTAAAAACCAGGTCTTGAAAACATCTAATTTGGGCACTAGGCTTCTAGGATTAACATGCAGAAAACCCAATCCTTGCCTACAGCTAAACTCATTCGGAGTTGGCAAATGATGCAGGGACGCAGAGAAACACTCAGGACCAGGGTTAATGTTAACGTTACCAGAGAGTAAAAGCAGTAACAATATTAACAGTCTGGAAGATGCTTTTTCCCCTGAGGGCGTCGCTCCTCAGGGGGGCGGGGCTGCTCCGATCCTTCGATATTAGCGAGTCCAGAGTAAAAAGGGCATACGGGAGAGCGCATTTCGTGCCATGAAACGTCAGCTTTTGGTAAAAACTATCCGATGGAGTCAGCGCTCCAGAGGTTCCACCATCCGAATGTCCGAAATGAACAGAGATATTGCTGGGAGGCAATCCGTCAGTTTTGCCGACATGCGGGCTGACAATTAATCCCAGGAAAAAAGCGAACACAAGCATAGCTTTAGGCAACATTGTGCCTTAACACACCCAATTCAGGATCCGCAGCTCAGGTCGATCAGCAGCTCAGGTCAACAGCCCCCGACAGCATGGCAGGACAGACAGCAATCCAGAGTCCGAAAGAGCGACAGCTCAGGCAGAGAGCAAACAATCCAGTCACAGCGAGGCACCGGCACAAAACAGCCCAAACACTTAAGCTTTTAAAACGTTTTTAAAAGCGCAGCAGACCAATTTTAAAACGGGTCTAAAAAGCTAATTAAAAATTATAAAATGTCAGTATGCACAAGAAGAACGAGAATGAGACAAACACTAACAGAGACAGACACAAATCAACGTGCAAATCAACGTGCCTGTTATGCCTGCTGTGACGTCAAGTTACTCCGTTCTCCGCTTGTAATTATGCCGTTACAAGCTTCAAAGTTGTATTTATCACCTGAATTTTAAGTTTAATATTCTGAAAATCATGACTTTGTTTAATTGAAATCAGATGAAAACAAACTGTAACGGACCCTGCCATGTTATCTATGATTACTATACGCCTGACATTCATAATTTCAGCTGGAGGGAGGGGAAGCAGCGCTGCGGAACAGCAGAGTGGCGAGGGAGAGCTGTCTTCTTCCCTTTACAAGCTTCAAAAATGTATATCGTGTGATTTTGGAAATAAAAGTGTCATATTCTGAAAGCCAAGACGTTGTTTGTTTAAAATCAAAACACCCGAACAACAATTTTTTTTTTTTTTACACAAATCCACGTTTATTTTGAAATGAGCCGTTGTGACTTCCGACTGATTTCGATAGAGCGGGTCACATAAGGTCGGTGTTTACATTAGCATCGCTAAGACTCAGAGCTAACCTGTACTGGAGAGCATGTGTGTGAAGAAGCTGGATATAAAAAGGAACTCACCTTGTGGTATAACCGGCAAGAGAGAAAGCCTTTGAGCTCCATACTGTTTCAGAAATAATCCTTGATAATCCATGATATGGCGTTTCACGGCAGTATTTAGTTTAGACAGTAGCTGCCGGGTCCCGCATGAGCTCAGACCCCTCCTTTTTTATCAATATTCTTTGTTAAAGCTTTATACCCAAAATCAGCACTTTTGAAACAGGAAGTGAAATAGAGGGATATGAGGCATGGCTAGAATGGGTGATCCGTTTGGTATTTTGAGCAAAACACTTCATAGACATGTTTTTTATATTATATATATTTGTATATATCTGAGACCGATGATATTGCCTAAAAATAGCATGATAGGTGCACTTTAAGGCGGGGCCTCTCATATGACGCACACCTGGACACTTGCTAGCTTGTTCCTTTCTTCGTTCTCCGAATGCCAGGAAGGATTCTTGCCTAGCCTGTGAAGGACCTGACTCGGAAGTCATGTCCTACCAAGGAAGCGTCCTCGACATTGAGAAACACCCCCGGTTACCTTTTCCTTAAGTATTGTACTTTTTGTACATTATATTTCAGTAAAAGTCCCATGTATATCCCAGAATATCGGCCTAAAATTGCTTAAAGGGGAAAGGAAACACCATTACTGTTACGGTGTGTGTGGGAAGTAGGACCCAAATGCAGATTATAGTGACAAAATGACTCCTTTATTTCAAGGCTACATAATCACAAAGACAGAACAGAACACTCACCGCAGACCAGGTCATGACACAAGACGAACCGACAAAGACAGACAGAAAAACCAGAACTTAAATACACACAAGACTAATCACACAAACAAGACACAGGTGAGGAGGGAGGAGAAAACACAGGGACACCAGGTGAACACAATCGGGTAAATTAGACACACCAGGGAAACTGACAGGGAATCACAGACAGATTACAACAGGCAGGAAACGGGGGGTGAACACTTTACAAAATAAAACAGGAAACTAAAGACAGAAACAGACAGACAAAACACAACACGGACAGATCGTGACAGAACCCCCCCCTCAAGGGACGGATCCCAGACGTCCCTAAACCCCAAAAACAAAAATCCCACACAGTCCAGCAGGGTGGGTGGAGGGGGTCCGGAGGAGGGACGTATCCCTAGGCCACCAGGGTGGGTGGAGGGGGTCCGGAGGACGGGACTAAGCTGACCACCCAGGAGCCCAGTAGGGGACCAGGAAGGGATCTCGGGCGGACGGCCCGGGGGCAAGGCAGAGTCTAAAGTGGGGAACTCGGGCGGACGGCCCGGGGGCAAGGCAGAGTCCAAGGTGGGGGTCTCGGGCGGACGGCCCGGGGGCAAGGCAGAGTCTAAAGTGGGGAACTCGGGCGGACGGCCCGGGGGCAAGGCAGAGTCCAAGGTGAGGAACTCGGGCGGACGACCCGGGGGCAAGGCAGAGTCCAAGGTGGGGGGTCTCGGGCGGACGGCCCGGGGGCAAGGCAGAGTCCATAGTGGGGCGAAGGCCACAGCGGGCGAACTCAGGGGGCCGAGCATGAGGGCGAAGACCAGACAACTCCGGAGGCCGGGCAGGACCCGGTGTCGGCCGGACAGGAACCGGAGCCGGCGGGACAGGCTTCGGCAGGATCCCCCACGGAAGAGGACCAGGAGTTGGCAGGACCCCCAGCAGGAGAGTGGACGACGGGACCTCCAACGAGACAGGACAAAGGGTTGGCAGGACCCCCGGCAGGGGAGTAGACGACGGGACCTCCAACGAGACAGGACAAAGGGTTGGCAGGACCCCCGGCAGGAGAGTAGTCGGCGGGGCCTCCAACGGGACAGGACACAGGGTTGGCAGGACCCCCGGCAGGAGACTAGTCTGCGGGACCTCCAACTGGACAAGACATGGGGTTGGCAGGACCCCCGGCAGAGGGCTAGTCTGCGGGACCTCCAACTGGACAGGACATGGGGTTGGCAGGACCCCCGGCAGGAGACTAGTCTGCGGGACCTCCAACTGGACAAGACATGGGGTTGGCAGGACCCCCGGCAGAGGGCTAGTCTGCGGGACCTCCAACTGGACAAGACATGGGGTTGGCAGGACCCCCGGCAGAGGGCTAGTCTGCGGGACCTCCAACTGGACAGGACATGGGGTTGGCAGGACCCCCGGCAGAGGGCTAGTCTGCGGGACCTCCAACTGGACAAGACATGGGGTTGGCAGGACCCCCGGCAGAGGGCTAGTCTGCGGGACCTCCAACTGGACAGGACATGGGGTTGGCAGGACCCCCGGCAGGAGAGTAGTCGGCGGGGCCTCCAACGGGACAGGACAAAGGGTTGGCAGGACCCCCGGCAGGAGACTAGTCTGCGGGACCTCCAACTGGACAAGACATGGGGTTGGCAGGACCCCCGGCAGAGGGCTAGTCTGCGGGACCTCCAACTGGACAGGACATGGGGTTGGCAGGACCCCCGGCAGGAGACTAGTCTGCGGGACCTCCAACTGGACAAGACATGGGGTTGGCAGGACCCCCGGCAGAGGGCTAGTCTGCGGGACCTCCAACTGGACAAGACATGGGGTTGGCAGGACCCCCGGCAGAGGGCTAGTCGGCGGGACCTCCAACTGGACAGGACATGGGGTTGGCAGGACCCCCGGCAGAGGGCTAGTCTGCGGGACCTCCAACTGGACAAGACATGGGGTTGGCAGGACCCCCGGCAGAGGGCTAGTCTGCGGGACCTCCAACTGGACAGGGACATGGGGTTGGCAGGACCCCCGGCAGGAGACTAGTCTGCGGGACCTCCAACTGGACAAGACATGGGGTTGGCAGGACCCCCGGCGGAACCTCCAACGGTACAGGACATGGGGTTGGCAGGACCCCCGGCAGAAGACTAGTCTGCGGGACCTCCAACTGGACATGAGTAGGGGGTTGAGTGGGGACTCGAGAGAGGGCTTGAGAGGGAACTTGAGAGGAAACTGGAGAGTGGACTCGAGAAGGAACTCGAGAGTTGACTCGAGAGGTAACTCGAGAGGGGACCTGAGAGGGAACTCGAGAGGAGACCTGAGGGGAAACTTGAGAGGTGACTCGAGAGGACACTGGAGAGTTGACTTGGGAGGTGACTCGAGAGGACACTGGAGAGTTGACTTGAGAAGGAACTCGAGAGGTGACTCGAGAGGTAACTCGAGAGGGGACCTGAGAGGGAACTCGAGAGGAGACCTGAGGGGAAACTTGAGAGGTGACTCGAGAGGACACTGGAGAGTTGACTTGAGAGGGGACACGAGAAAAGACTCGAGAGGGGACCTGAGAGGGGACTTGAGAGGGAACTCGAGAGGAGACCTGAGGGGAAACTAGAGAGGTGACTCGAGAGGACACTGGAGAGTTGACTTGGAGGTGACTCGAGAGGACACTGGAGAGTTGACTTGAGAGGTGACTCGAGAAGGAACTCGAGAGGTGACTCGAGAGGTAACTCGAGAGGGGACCTGAGAGGGGACCTGAGAGGGAACTCGAGAGGAGACCTGAGGGGAAACTTGAGAGGGGACTCGGGTAGGAACTTGAGAGGTGACTTGAGAGGGGACTCGAGAAGAGACCTGAGGGGAAACTTGAGAGGTGACTCGAGAGGACACTGGAGAGTTGACTCGAGAGGACACTGGAGAGTTGACTTGAGAGGGGACTGGAGAGGGGACTCGAGAAGGAACTCGAGAGGTGACTCGAGAGGTAACTCGAGAAGGAACTCGAGAGGTGACTCGAGAGGTAACTCGAGAGGGGACCTGAGAGGGGACTTGAGAGGGAACTCGAGAGGAGACCTGAGGGGAAACTTGAGAGGTGACTCGAGAGGACACTGGAGAGTTGACTTGAGAGGTAACTCGAGAGGGGACCTGAGAGGGGACTTGAGAAGTGTCTGGAGGGGAAACTTGAGAGAGTTGGTTCGCCAACAGAACACGGGGTGCTGGAGTCGGCCGGTACGCCGACAGGACACGAGGAGCTGGCGTTGGCTGGGGAGCCAACAAGAGACGAGGTGCTGGAGTCGGCCGGTACGCCGACAGGACACGGGGAGCTGGAGTTGGCTGGGGAGCCAACAGGACACGAGGAGCTGGTGTTGGCTGGGGAGCCAACAAGAGACGAGGTGCTGGAGTCGGCCGGTACGCCGACAGGACACGGGGAGCTGGTGTTGGCTGGGGAGCCAACAAGAGACGAGGTGCTGGAGTCGGCCGGTATGCCGACAGGACTCGGGGAGCTGGCGTTGGCCGGTAAGCCAGTCCTGGAGCCGAAACTGGAGTCGCGACCAGGGGTACTGGAGCCGGTACTGGAGCCAGAATCATGGCTGCTGGGGCCGGAACTGTAACCGGAACCATGGCTGCTAGGGCTCGGGCTAACCTGGCCTTGCGACGACTCCTTTTAGCAGCCGCCTGAATACTCCGTGGACCTCCATAAGCCAGACGAGTACCCGAGAACGGATCCTGGACAGGAGCAGGAAATGGGGAAGAAGCCGGGGCTGACTCCAGACGGAACCCACCAAGGCGTATGGTGCCAGGTTGGGAATCGGGAGGTAGGGAGCTAGCATGCCTGGGGCTAGCAGGCCGGGAATCACACACCGGGAGGATCTTTGAAATCCAGCCAGGTAAGAACTTCACCAAACCTGGTTTCTCTCTAGCCATTTGGCGCGCCTCCGACAACACAGCCTCTCGCTGCTGAACTCCGGGTGCTCTCTTCCATCGATCCGAGCAGTTAGCCAAAAAAAAGGAAAAATTGAATAATTCCCACTCCAACGGATCTGCTGGGCCCATTTCTGGTCGGTTCGTAATGTTACGGTGTGTGTGGGAAGTAGGATCCAAATGCAGATTATAGTGACAAAATGACTCCTTCATTTCAAGGCTACATAATCACAAAGACAGAACAGAACACTCACCGCAGACCAGGTCATGACACAAGACGAACCGACAAAGACAGACAGAAAAACCAGAACTTAAATACACACAAGACTAATCACACAAACAAGACACAGGTGAGGAGGGAGGAGAAAACACAGGGACACCAGGTGAACACAATCGGGTAAATTAGACACACCAGGGAAACTGACAGGGAATCACAGACAGATTACAACAGGCAGGAAACGGGGGGTGAACACTTTACAAAATAAAACAGGAAACTAAAGACAGAAACAGACAGACAAAACACAACACGGACAGATCGTGACAATTACAACTATAATATTCCGGTAGTTTATTCATTTTACAATGGATATTGATCGTAATATTTATTGTATATGATATTACTCGCCAAAAGAAAATTAATTATCCACCGGCCGGGTGGGGAATTCCGGGACCAGGCCGCTGCCATTAGAGGAGTCCCAAATGGTGACGTCACTGTGTGGGTCCTCGCTCCGGGTATCCATACCGGAAGTCAACACAACGTTATATTAGTCGTTAGATTATATCTATATATGTTAAAGTATTATTAGTATTGTTATTATTTCTGAGCCACTGAAAACCCAAGTTTGCCTGGCTAGTTTAGAGCCACCTAGTCTCCTTAGTGTGGGCGATGGTTTGTGACGGGGTGTGTTTATCGCACAACCAAAACAAACATGGCGCGGCCAAACTAAAAGCAGCCCATAATAACAGGCTGGGATACTGGGGTTGTCTAATTTTATTTTGTTTAATACTTGCAATTCCCCTGATAAATTAATAAGGTCACACTGTGTCAGTAAATACATGTGTGAGCTAGTAATCTGGTAGTGCTGCAATATTTACCTCTCTCTCGGCAGCTGAAGCAACTCGTTTGGTGGCTCGAACTTCACGTTTGTTGACACTGGTGTCATTGTCTTTCGCGGCCGACGTGCTGAGACGGTCGGTGTTCCCGACTGCATACGATGAGAAATCGAATATTGTGGGAACAGATCCTGGCTTCAAATCCGATGTTTTGTATTGAACCAGGCATCCAGACTCATCAAACCTCATTTTGTGGACATAATCGTCATTTGTAAAGTGTACGCTGCACACACGTGCGTACTGATTCAGCGGCGGATCGGACCCTTTCATGGAAATAACCCATGCTTTGAGCAGCTTCTCATCCTTTAGTGGCAGCCTATGGAAATGTACTTCTTCCTTCTTTGTATAAAAAACATTTGTGCAGCCTGGGGCAATACAATATACTCCTGACGACGACCGTTTTCTTTTGTTGGAAACCACTGGTGCATTGCAAGCCATGTTGTTTGCAGCTGTATTGAGCTTTGGCCCAGGAAGCGTACCCACACAGTGACGTCACTGGGAAAGTCCCGGATCGATGGAAGCGCCCAAGGTCATTAGGCGCGTATTTCAAAAAATAAATGTGCGTATCTCGATCGTTTACATTGGAAATAGACTAGATAAATACATTTCCTAATGGGAATATTGTCGCATGGAAAGCCGTTTGAAAAGTGTTTCCATTTCCCTTTAAAGAAAGAAATGAGCAGCTCCTATTGGTCAGCTAGCACTGAACTCAGATGTTAAAGTATAATATCTGGCATTTGTACAGTCTTGAATTGTGAGCAGGGCTGCTTGCTTTTCTGTTAAATATATAAATGAAGCAGAATATTTTATGGAAATTAGAATAATTGTGTCTACTATGTGCCAAGGCACAGTGAGGTGAGTGTGAGACTGCAGAGGCAGGGGAGTGCAGAGAAATGCCCGGCTTTTCCAATTTGGTGTTAATAAAAGATTCAATAAAGATGAGGATGATGTCTTGGTAAACTCTGATCTACCACAGACATTTACAGCAGCAAAAAATGGTTGGTTACTATCCACACAGGCAGAAAGAAATCACCAGCTCGCTCTGTTTAAGAAAGATTTCACGCAAAAACAAAACTGGGTTAATACATTAGGCCCCAATCAACAAGTATATTATAATGGATATTAAGTTTTATGTATGGACGTCAATTTGATAATTGATACAAAAAAGTTGTTGTCTGATTGACCAAGTGTCAGAAACTGGAAAAGGCAGTAATTGTCTCAGATTATTTCCGATAAAAACTATGGGTGAAGCTAAAATGTTGGATAATGAATGACTTTTGTCTTAGGAACATTGAAATGGAATCGATTTATTCCTTCTGATAGCAACATGAAATCAGCTGAATTTAAAGGAAACATTACATTCTGACTTTTACTTTTTTTTTTGTATTTATAGAAGGACCATGCATACAAAAACATTAATCTCAGCAAAGAGAAGATATGCAGTATGCCAGATTATAGCTAATAGCTAATTTATATCTGTGGTCCTCAGACAGGTTTGTACTGTAGACTTTAAACTTACATTACAATAGTCTTCCAAAGGAATTCCTCACCATGACCACCCATTGACATCAATGGCTCAAAATGCAGTGGGGTAAAGCCATTCAGAAACCTAGAACCTTTCATATCCCAGGACCTCAAAAGGGCAGATAACATTAATATAGTTATACTGTGGCATAGCAGTGGACGTACATTTCTGAGAAGGTTATCCTCTCTGGGAAAGTGCTGTTTATTTTCTACAAAACCACACTTGAAAAGTGACCTTCTCCAATCCCCATGTTTCCTTGCTGTATTTGCTCAATCTGCTGAACAATGGCAGATCATTAAGAGTTATCACAAATGGACAGTCAAACTTCTCTCATCTTCTTTGAACCTGCATGACTCCAGAGCAAAAGTGTATATGCATGGAAGGTCAGTACTTGTAGAACAGCTGTTAATCAAATAGTGCCAATCAGATAGGATCAAATTAGTTGCTTCCCGTGCCATGATCATAAACAATAATCATTCAGATAAAAACGAGTAAAAAAAAAAACATAACTAAATGTCTATTAACCTTACATAATTGTTAACAGAGTAAGTAAACACATTTCTACAATTACATGTATTTCCCGTTTACACTATAACAGCATTCAAAAACCTTAATGGTAAAGGATTAACAGAAATATTAACATTTTGTTTGGTCATGCCAATGTTTACATGAAACTTCCTGTTATTTATGGGTTATTTTAAATCCTCCCACGGACAAACCAGCAGGATGCTTTTATTTTGAAAACCTATTATATACCCTTTGTCCTTTACTCATTAACCTCCTCTGGAGAAAAAGCTCCATCCATCAGGTTGCCATCAAGTTGCCATCCACGAGGGAAATCACCCTACAGAATTGGCTTGCAGACTGGCTTGTCACCCTTTACCGCCCTTTTTACAAACCTGCCAAAAATCCATATCTCCCCCTCTCCTCTACATACCTGGCAACACAATCCTTTGTCATCTACTTGTACTCTACCAACTTTTATTCTTCCAAAACACAATGTTCTGCCAATTCCTTAGACCAAAGGACACAGACGACTGACCCTGCCAAATACTGTTTGTAAAACAACTGAAGTTCAAGCCCAACACCAGACCTTACAAAAACACAACATGTATAACTCTCCTGCCAAAAGAGCCTGTTTGGTTAACCCTTTGTCTACCAACACCTTGTAATAGAAACCCTGCCAAAAAGGGCATTGAGCTGTTTGTTTAAAACAGTATTTTGAACCTGCATACAGTCCCTCATAACGTTGTGTGTTACAGCCCATGTTAGTTTAACGTTGCACTATTTATCCATAAATGCTCGTTTTACATTGTCAGTCTTTTGAATTGAATAAGTCTGCATACACTTTCAGTTTGCTATAGACCTTGGCTTTTCTCCCGCTATCTGAGAGTGAAAAGTAAAGAGAATGTATTGAGGATTGTCAGTGCTCACTACCAAAACCATGGCAACCCATCAGTATTACCTTGAACCATTGCTATCGCGGAGAAATGTAAAAACACACAGTATACATGTCAGGATGCCGTGGAAAAGGTAGGACCCAAATGCAGTTAAAAAGGGAAGCGGGTTTCAAAACAAAAGCGAGCTTTATTTAAATAAAGCTGAAAAAACAAGAACAAAAAAGCGTGAATCATAAACAGGTAGCATGAGATAAGTGACAAACATGGAGAGTGAGAAAATACAACACACCGACATGGAGCACAGAGGAAGACAAGACTAAATACACAAAGGGTAATCACTGGACAAAACACAGCTGGGAAGGGGAGGCAGAAACACAGCTTTCACAATTTTCAGGCATAACCCAATTGATCAAATCAATGTAATTTCTGTAAGTTAACTAACAACTAACCGCCTTTACATCCCTATTCTTGTCATGATTTTAGTTTTGTGTGTGTTGTAGAGCCGATGAGCGGGAGTCGGAGGCGGTGTGTTCAGTATGGAACTCCACACTTTATTTTCCATGCTACCATCAAGCTGGAATGCTAACAACAACAAGGTACCACCCACTAACTGATCCGTGGTGCAACACACTAAATATCACAGCGAATTATTTTGCGTAATGTTCCACCAGACAAGCCCCCCAATAATTCACCCATACACAAAGTCTGTGCGGCGGGAAGGAACGACAGGCCACCACGACTCCGGAGAACGGGAGCAGGGGCGGCCGCTGGAAGCGGTAGGACCGGAATCGTAGGACCCAGGTCGGTGACAGGGGTCAAGGCCGGGGGGCGGCCCCGTTGCGGAGGTCGTGCCAGCACCACCGGCTGGCCCAAATCCAGGTGAGCAGCCTTCACCCGGTCCACCGAGACGTGCTCGGCCCTGCCACCCAGGTCGACCACCAAGTGCTTGCTCCCGTGTTCCAAGACTCAGAAAGGCCCGGCTGCAGGGGACCCCTGTGAGCGTCGTGCCGGATGAACACGTGCTCTGCCGAGCAAAGCCCCACGGGAACCCGGGACACAGGGGAGTTTCCTGAATTTTCATGCCCAAAGCCAAGCACAGGCCCTGGGTAAATTAAGAGGCTGATCTCGGGCACTTTTGTCCACTTTCCCTGGTGGTAGAAACTCAAGCCAGACATCCCTGGAATCGTCTCAGAGAGTAGATGATCAGTGGGTCCTTGTTTTTACTGAATGATGGTTTTTTTTAATGGGGAATTCAAATATGAGCTTATTTTTAGGATTTTCGGAGACTTTGCACACGTTTTCACGAACATTTTCATGCTAGGAGTATGGGAGTACTTCCATTCGCTTCGTCTTGAGCTGTAGATGTGATTTCATGTGTCGTGTGTCTCCCAACTCCTCTCCAAAGTTCAGACACTATATAAAAATACTAAAAGGTAAATAAAACATTAAACATAATGACAAAATAACAACCTGAAAGATATGTATTCTATCTACACATTTCGTACTTATCTAATCTAGTGGCCTTATAAAAGTGTTGGCTAAAGTAACGCAGAATATATATATTTTTTAATTGTAAATAATTAGAAACATTATTTACGTGCACAAGTACATGGGACCCCACCATAGCACCCCACACATAACAAGCAGTTCCGCAGAAGGCCGATGTGTGGCAGCAGAGTGTTGGGAGCAGAGGGAGGTGAGTTGTGGTGAGTTGCCGTACAATATAACGGATGTGACGGATGACGGATGCGACGGAAATACACCCGAGCAGATATGGTACCCCGAGCCGATATGGTACCTACACCGGCCCGTCTCTCCCCTATTCTCATTGAGTATTTTACAAAGAGTGAAACAGCACCCCTCTAGATGTTATGGTGAAACAGTAGATTGCACTCTCTGTTGCGAGAGGAGTGAAGATTAATTATCATCTGATATTTGGGAAGAGTGTTACATTTGAAAAGGCAGAAAGTCTTGTTGCAATTTCCAGATATTGAAAGAGGCCCCTGGAGTTTCTCTGGTAATTATCAATAGTAGCAGTTAAGTGAATACTGTTCAAACAATACCTGTGTTTGTGTTTTGTATTGATTTCTCTGTTTTATCCTTTCATAAATGTGAGGACTAAACTTGCTTCAAACATTGTGGGGTGGTTGGTGTAAACAGGTTTTATTACTCTGGGGGAGGGGAGCAGAGAGGGAAGAATGTGTGTGTGTGAAAGCGACAGAATGAGACAGCGAACACCAGATGTGGTTGTTTTGCTTCAAACCAAGGGACTGTTTCCGGATCATCTCTGCTGGCACGCGCTGATTCGCTAAGAGAAGCCATCTTTTTTGCATCTCCCAATGAGAAACTGACCACAGCTCCTCCTGTTTTATTTTCTGCATAAAAGCCTATTCTGGATTTTAGTTATTTCTCTTTTACTCCTGCCGTCCAGATGAAAGGTTCTCCCGGCAGTCAGAACCAGAGCAGGGGGTGGGCCCACCCCTTTGAAAGTGTAATCCCCTTTGAAAGTGTAATGTATTCTTCCCGTTTATCATTAAAACAGATTATTGTTTAACCCTCATCCTGGCTGTTTGGGTTTTCCTTCTTTTAAAGCACACTCATATAGGATCGGCGCAGAGCAGAGATATCTGCCACAACAGGAGGCCAGCCGAAATTGGCTTCCCTTGGTGAAAAAAAATTGAGGGTTTGACCAATCAGACAAGGCTCACGTCATGCCCCTGCCAACCTGTGATTAGTCAGGGCCATGCCAAGGGAAGCCAGGGCCGGCTGGCTTCCCTTGCCTCACAATCCAATCAAATCGCATCAACTTAGTGTTGCAGTGACGCATCCTAAAACACGAAGTAAGCTGCGCTCGGTTTCCCTCATGTTTCCCTCGACAGAAAAGCAATGGGATTTCTCCATAGGATTTAGGAAAATAGTTTGAAATAAGGTCAGTGGAAAACGAACCTGTTAGATAAATGCACGTTTAGTTCAGTCGAATAATATCCACATGTCTACCCTACTTTTATCATTTTCGAATCATAAATCTAATCGATAGAAGATAGATAGCGTCACTGCACCACTCTCACCGCCGTTAGAAAGTAGCAAGCAACTGAAGCAAGTGTAATTATGGAGGGTGGAGATTTGGAGTATTTAATCAAAAATAATTGTACTAAACTTCCGCTACAGCAGCAACAACAAATACAATCTGATGACAGGCCAATGCCCAAACTGGAGCTGTGTACAGAGAGGAAAAAAGGAGCGAATCGGACGTAAAACGTTAAAGGTCTCCTGATTTAGTTTGTGAATGAATGCTTATTAGAGTTTGGGCTGGAGAGTGCGTGCGGACATGTCGGTTAGATAACAGGCGTGTGTAAGTCCTGCATCTGTATGATACAAATGTGTGTAAAATGATACCGGGTGCTGTAATCACTCATCTGGTTACGTTATTACATTGACCACCACTACCACACCCCCGACCCAAAAGAAAGGACGTATTATTGGCTTCCCCTAATTTTTTTCCCACACCACGCAACTGCAAGTAGGTGAATGTGCTTTAATTGCTGCGCATGTGTTTTGAAGTTGGTGAACAAGTTTCTTCATTTGCATGCGTTTATAAAATATAACGCAATTCATTTAATGACATACATTTTAATCACTGGTAAAGGTCTCAGAATATATCTTACAGATGTGATGTTTTAGATGTTAGAACTTGTCACGGTTGAGTGAAGGAAGCAGGACCCAAATGCAGATAACTCTGATAAACCTTTATTTCAAGGAAATGAAACTAATACCGACAAAACAGAACACTCACCGGGGTGAATTCAGTCACCAACAAAAGAAGCACCAACACTGAACACAGGACGAGACAAGACTAAATACAGGGAGGGATAATTACAAGACGAGAAACAGCCGGGCAGGGGAGGAGAAACACAAGGGCCACAGGTGAACACAATCAGCTAACGAGACACACCAGGGAAACTAACGACAGGAGGAAAACATGACATAGAGAACAGCGGAAACACCCAAACCTAGACATAGAACTGTGACATGACATGATAACCGTGACAGAACCCCCCCCTCAAGGGACGGATTCTAGACGTCCCTAAACACCAAAACAAAAATCCAACAACGTCCAGCAGGGTGGGTGGAGGGGGTCCGGAGGACGGGACTGAGCTGACCGCCCAGGAGCACAGTAGAGGACCAGGAAGGGATCTCGGGCGGACGGCCCGGGGGCAAGGCAGAAGCCGAGAAGGAGGACTCGGGCGGACGGCCCGGGGGCAAGGCAGAGTCCATGGTGGGGGTCTCGGGCGGACGGCCCGGGGGCAAGGGAGAGTCCATGGTGGGGCGAAGGCCACAGCGGGCGAACTCAGGGGGCCGAGCATGAGGGCGAAGGCAGCGGCAGGAAGAGTCAGGGGGCCGGGCTCGAGGACGAGGGCAGCGGCAGGGAAGAGTCAGGGGGCCGGGCCCGAGGACGAGGGCAGCGGCAGGAAGAGTCAGGAGGCCGGGCCCGCGGGCGAAGACCGCGGCTCACAGAGGGTCGGGATCGAGGGCGAAGGCAGCGGCAGGAAGAGTCAGGGGGCCGGGCTCGAGGACGAGGGCAGCGGCAGGAAGAGTCAGGGGGCCGGGCCCGAGGACGAGGGCAGCGGCAGGAAGAGTCAGGAGGCCGGGCCCGCGGGCGAAGACCGCGGCTCACAGAGGGTCGGGATCGAGGGCGAAGACCAGACAGCTCCGGAGGCCGGGCAGGACCCCGTGTCGGCCGGACAGGAACCGGAGCCGGCGGGACAGGCTTCGGCAGGATCCCCCACGGAAGAGGACCAGGAGTTGGCAGGACCCCCAGCAGGAGAGCGGTTGGCGGGACCTCCGACGAGACAGGACAAAGGGTTGGCAGTACCCCCCGGCAGGAGAGTAGTCGGCGGGGCCTCCAACGGGACAGGACACAGGGTTGGCAGGACCCCCGGCAGGAGAGTTGTCGGCGGGACCTCCCACAGCACAGGACATAGGATTGTCAGGACCCCCGGCAGGAGAGTAGACGGCGGGACCTCCAACGGCACAGGACACAGGGTTGGCAGTACCCCCGGCAGGAGAGTAGTCGGCGGGGCCTCCAACGGGACAGGACATAGGGTTGGCAGGACCCCCGGCAGGAGAGTAGTCGGCGGGACCTCCAACGGGACAGGACACAGGGTTGGCAGGACCCCCGGCAGGAGAGTAGTCGGCGGGGCCTCCAACGAGACAGGACATGGGGTTGGCAGGACCCCCAGCGGAACCTCCAACGGTACAGGACATGGGGTTGGCAGGGCCCCCGGCAGGAGAGTAGACGGCGGGACCTCCAACGAGACAGGACATGGGGTTGGCAGGACCCCCAGCGGAACCTCCAACGGTACAGGACATGGGGTTGGCAGGACCCCCGGCAGAAGACTAGTCTGCGGGACCTCCAACGGGACAGGACATGGGGTTGGCAGGACCCCCGGCAGAAGACTAGTCTGCGGGACCTCCAACGGGACAGGACACAGGGTTGGCAGGACCCCCAGCGGAACCTCCAACGGTACAGGACATGGGGTTGGCAGGACCCCCGGCAGAAGACTAGTCTGCGGGACCTCCAACGGGACAGGACATGGGGTTGGCAGACACCCCGGCAGAAGACTAGTCTGCGGGACCTCCAACGGGACAGGACATGGGGTTGCCAGGATGGCTGCTGGGGCCAGAACTGGGGCTGGAACCATGGCTGCTGGGGCCTGTACTGGGGCCGGAACCATGGCTGTGTGGGCCGGTTCTGTAGCCGGAACCATGGCTCTTGGGGCTCGGATTGCTAGCCTGGACTTGCGACTCCTTCTCTTAGAAGCCGCCTGAAGGCTCCGTGGACCTCCAAAAGCCAGCCGAGTTCCAGAAAACGACTCTTGGACAGGAGCAGGAACTGGGGCGGAAGCACTGGTTGACTCCAGACGGAACACACCGAGACGTTTATAGTCAGCAGGCTGGAAATCACACACCCAGATGAAGTTCAAAATCCAGCCAGGTAAGAATTTCACCAAGTCTGGTTTCTCCATAGCCAACCGGTGCGCCTCTACCAGAGCGGCCTCCTTCTGCAGAACACTGGACGCTCCCTTCCACCAATCATAGCAGCAAGCCAAATCAAAGGAAAAATGTTGTAGTTCCACCTCAAATGGATCATCTGCTGGGTCCATTTCTGGTTGGTGCTTTCTGTCACGGTTGAGTGAAGGAAGCAGGACCCAAATGCAGATAACTCTGATAAACCTTTATTTCAAGGAAATGAAACTAATACCGACAAAACAGAACACTCACCGGGGTGAATTCAGTCACCAACAAAAGAAGCACCAACACTAATAATAATAATAATAATAATAATAATAATAATAATTCATTTATTTTATAAAGGCGCCTTTCAAGGCTCTCAAGGTCGCCGTACAGACACTTAAAAAACAAGATACACAATACATAACACCAGCATAATCGACATAAACAAGACAATGCAGTAAATAAATAGATCAGATAACCAAATAAATAAAAAACAGGATGTGTGATGGATAATGATCAGGGTGGATATGCGAGTGTGAACAGATATGTTTTGAGGCGTGATTTGAAAATGGGGAGAGAGTCAGAGTTGCGGATGTCAGGTGGGAGGGAGTTCCAGAGGCGGGGTGCAGAGCGGCTGAAGGCTCTAGACCCCATGGTGGTTAAACGGAAGGGGGGTGCAGTGAGGCTGAGGGAAGCAGAAGATCTGAGTGTGCGGATGGGTGTGTTGATGTGCAGGAGGTCGGAGAGGTACAGAGGAGTGAGGTTATGGATGGCCTTAAAGGCGAGGAGCAGAATCTTAAAAATGATACGGGATTTGACGGGGAGCCAGTGAAGCTGCTGAAGAACAGGAGTGATGTGGTTAATGGAGGGGGTTCTGGTGATGATGCGGGCGGCAGAGTTCTGAACCAGTTGAAGTCTGTGGATGGATTTGAGAGGGAGACCAAAAAGAAGGGAGTTGCAGTAGTCGATGCGGGAAGTGACCAGGGTGTGAACAAGAATGGCGGTGGTCTTAGGGTTAAGGGACGGGCGGAGGCGGTTGATGTTGCGTAGATGGAAATAGGCAGACCGAGTGATATTACTGATGTGAGATTTGAATGAAAGTGTGCCGTCGAGGATGACACCCAGACTCTTAACCTGAGGGGAGGGGGAGACTGAAGAGTTGTCTATAATAATGGAGAAACTGTCAGGTTTGGTTAGGGTGGACACTGAACACAGGACGAGACAAGACTAAATACAGGGAGGGATAATTACAAGACGAGAAACAGCCGGGCAGGGGAGGAGAAACACAAGGGCCACAGGTGAACACAATCAGCTAACGAGACACACCAGGGAAACTAACGACAGGAGGAAAACATGACATAGAGAACAGCGGAAACACCCAAACCTAGACATAGAACTGTGACATGACATGATAACCGTGACAGAACTAGGGTTAAATAATGTCCAGTAATATTAGTTTTCTAAATGTACAGTGAGAAGAAAAAAGCACCCACCAATATTCATTTGTGTGTGTGTCACGGCATTAAAATAGCCCTCTCCCTCAGACACCATATGCATACTTAAGCAGATACACAAACAGGCTAAACAAATGGCTATAATTAGCTGTACTAATCAATAAAAATGTAAATGAAACAAACTTATCATTGTAAAAACAGAAGCCTGCAAAGCTGCTTTCATCCTGGCTGATAACAACTTAGAAATGTATAAACTGTGTTTATTGAATGTGTTTACTGTAGTGGAGACATGAGCCAAATTGGAACACTATTAGCCGGGGTCACAGGGAGCACTTAACACTGACAGAGACAGAGAGGAGGAACAAGAGTGTGTATTTGTAGGGGGAGGTGTGTGTTTAATGTATTTGTCAAGTCCAGGTCTGTCCCTGGCCAACTTGAGGCCCCACGCAAAGTTAGATGATGAGGCCCCCTGTTTCTAATTGCGCCGCATAAATGCATAGGTGCGCCGCATTTGTGGGTCAGTTGAGGCTCCCTCCGCAAGATGAGGCCCCCTCCGCGAGTTGAGGCCCCACGCAGTCTGCGTGATCTTCCTGTACGGAGTAGGGATGTGCATCTCCATCACTGAGGCGATGTGTTGCCAACGATACGATACATTAACGATACATTTGAAACACCAGGCGATGCGATACGATACGATTCACCCCTGTTGCGATACAGTTCGATTTGATTCAACATTATGCGATTCGGGGCGATGCGATTCAACACGATGCAAAATAATGATACTTCAATATGGTACGACAGAAGATTTTTGTTTTACTTATATGCAGCAAATCATACATTAACAAAAAAGTGCTTTACATATTTGATTCTCTCTACTAGTACTGCACATCCCATTATGCTGTTTCTTTTTTACCTTAAAAAACTCTCCAGAGTACAATTGTATAACACCTCACAGTTAAACAATTTAAGGATGCATTGCCCATGATTAACAATGTGCAAATAATAACTACCACAGTGCAATGCCCATACAGCTGCCAGCCTGATGTGCTTAGCACTCATTCATAGGCTAACTCACCAGTGAGCAGAAAGCAGTGGTTTCTATATGAACAATACAAAATACAAATAACCTTTCACAAACAGGTATTTCATTACTGCTTACAATTGTAAAGAAGACATTTAAACTATTATTGGCAGTCACAGGCTGCTGTAAACTAAACACCACTCTCTCTGACAGAACACCTCACTGAGTGATTTAACTCATGTCTAACTTTCAGGTTTCTCTTTTCAGCCGCAGACCCCATGTCGCCTCTTTATGTGCGTCGCTAAGTTCCTTGTACTACTTGTGTACTTTAAAGTGGCACGGCATCGTTTACAATTTGCGAGCGATTTTTCAAGTTGACCGTCTTTCTTGAAAAATGTGTTGCCAAATGTTTGATTTGTAGGTATTTTTCAGTGCGCTGTGTTTCTCTTTCTCCTCAACGTACATGTGTGTTGATAACTGAGACTCTTGGCCTCCGTAGTGCGAAGCAAAGATCAAAGATCGTCTCTGCTGAGTGCTGGCAGGATGAGAGGATATTATATGAATGAATCGTTTTTTTACCGATGCAAAGACACTACAATCGATGCATCGCGAGTTCAACCCAAACTGTAGCCTATGTGCACTCTCTCAACCGGTGCACTCGCATCTTGAACGTTAATGCCGGTGCACCGATGCAAATCTGTGAATCTTAACATCCCTAGTAGGGGGGACGGCCCTGGTCAAGTCCAAAGTTTCTTCCATTATTAGTACTGCTGTGAGGAGGATAGTGTTGATGTCCAGTCCTCAAGGGCCGGCACCTACAGTTGTTTGATCCTCTGTGATAATAGATGAAACACAACTGGATCTCTCTCACTGTCTTTTGGACATTTGGAAATTGAGCATTACATACACTCTTCAAGTGGTATAAGTGGCGTTGCTATATTTCTGATAAGAAAGCATCTGGCGGGTTGTTTTGTTATTCAAAAAGAGCATTTTAAACCAGAAAAGGATTTTTAAAAAACAATGAGCAGTGTTTTTGCTTGAAAACTGTTAGTGTAACAAAGCTGTTTGAGTCTGCTCTATAGCCGGACTCATCCACTCAAAACACGTACAGTATATATTCCAAACTAGACAGATCTAAAGCTCTGTGTAACGTTAGCCCTGCAATTAAATGATCAAAACTTACTGAGACTGATAGTTATGGAGGGAAGGAAAGATACAGTGGCCGTTTCTAAATCGCGAGTACGCTTGCTTGGTAGCACATGTCTTCCGAGTCACTTCCTTTAGAAGCTAGGCAAGAATCCTTCCTGGCATTCGGAAAACGAAGAGTGGAACAGGCTAGCAAGTGTGCAGGTGTGCGTCATATGAGAGGCCACAGATTTGGGGAAATTGGTCTGTGCGCAAAGCATTGTGGGGATTTTAAGGACGCGAAGTCTACCCATGTGCAGCCTCGAAAGAACCTCAAGAACGCGGCCTCGGTGGAATTCCAAGTATGCTGGAGATTGGAACAGTCCTTCGGCGGCACTCGATGACGTAGCATCCTTGAAATATTGGCTGGGAAGCCAGAATCCTCGAGATTGAGAAACGGCCCTTATCTCTTGTCTATGATTTGATGCTCCTCGTCACTTACTGTGTACACTACTTATTAATAAAATAATATGTGCTTGTAAGAGCTACTGTAGATGCTAATCGCTAAGTATGCACTCCAAGCTTGAGATGAAGAACATCTAACATTTTCATGTATATGTGCCAAAGAAAAAAACACCCCACGCTTTCATTCATTATGGTCTGTTTTCTACAGTACGTACTGCTTGCATTTGACGTCACTCTGACGCATGTCCAAATGATATTACTTTCCTTTTGCTCTTTACGTTATACAAAATAAAAATTATGACAGCAGGAGGAAGAGAAACACAACATTTTTTTGAATTGTATGGGTATACTGCTGCCCAGGTGGGGAAGGGGGGAAGGATAAATACAAAGAAATAGAAAGACAGGCTCAATGATGGAGATGAAAAAGGGATGAAGAGAGTGAATGAGGGGTAGAAATGAGGAGGAGGAGGAGGAGGAGGAGGAGGAGGAGGAGGAGGGATGGTGTTAGGGTAAAACTGGGGAGGGAGAGAGCTATGGAGGCCAGAAAAACAAGCAGAGAATAAACAGATCGAAGAAAGGAGAGAAAAACAGGCTGAGAGGGGGAGAGAGGCACAGAAGGCTGGAGGCAAACTCAGCATGAGCCTGAGAGAAGAGATGGTGACAGGCGGAGGGAGGAATAGGGGAAATATAGAGAGAGACGCCGCCTAAATGGGGAAAATAAAAACTAAGATATACACAAGAGAAGAAATGTGAGGAAACATTGAAAAAGTACGTAAAACAAGCACATTTCCCCAGGTGTCCCCTCATTTCTTAAGTCTGTAAATGGTTTTGCAAGTCAAAAAGACAAGGAGAAAAAATAAAGAAAAATTGAGAAAATAAAATGTTGCACACACCAGCAGACAGAATCATCGTCAAAGACAGCGAGGCACTACAGGTGAGACAGAGAGAAAAAGGAGAAGAAATCAGGAGGAGAGATGGCTGAATTGGCTGTCAGAGCTTTCCTGTCTTTATTACTTTTCTATAGAGCTTTTTGGAAGGAACAAAGGCGGAATATGTCTTCAATGCGTGTGGGTCCTAGGTGCCCAAGGCTGTGTGTGTGTGTCTGTGTGCCTGTGTGTATGCATGATAGTGTGTGTGCTCTCTCTACAACACACAGAGGAACAGAGTGCACACTGCTTGCCGATGGGTTCTTTTCATTGGAGCCCAAGGCTCAACCTTCAGCTAACATAAGAGAAGCACAAGGCCAGCACGACTGAATAGGAGACAAACACACTCACAATCAAGCACACACACGCACACACACACACACACACACACACACACACACGTCTTCCTACGCCTCCTCTCTATTCCTACCTCCCTCTATCTCTCCTCCTCCGTACTTTTTTGCTCATGTTTTTCTGTCCTGCAGTAGATGACACGGTCACTAAGAAGTAAAACTCTATCTATCTATCTATCTATCCATCCACTGACACAACCAAGAGATAACTGTAAAAAGGACTTGACAATTAATTGGATTAAATCTAACCTGAAAGAAAGAAAAACAACTCATAGTTTTGTTTAAGTGCACCCTCCGGACTTTCAGTCTAAGGTAGCTAACTGCATCTTGATAAAGATGTTCTGGCTCGCAGTACCAAGTAGCAAAATTGCCCTCTAGTGTGGCCTTAAAATTAAGAATAATCATTGCAACAATAAGATGCTCTACATACTTGAGAACTGTGTGCGTTCTGGTGTCACCGCATGCAGCTGGTGACCTTTTTTTCCACCTCTGCCCCTCACAATGCCGGAGTTTGCCACTGATCCCAGCTAAAAACCCTGCATCTAACCCAATGGCACCCTCGGAGGCTGGCTGGATGGCAGATCATCGATTATGAAAAGTTTTAAATATATTTGGAATGGAAATTAGGCTGGAAGGCCTGTTTTTATGGACAATCACTGGTCAAAAAGAAAAGCAAGCTAGCTAACTAAGCATCAGCACAAATAGTTAGTTAGTGGATCAACGTTTGTTCCATGAGGTTCAAAGGTTGTTGTCCAATGAAAGTGAGGTAAAAATTAACTCATTAAAATGTTCCCAAATGCTTTGAATCAGCATTATATTTTATTACCTTGTGGAATTTAATCTAAAACTATGTTCTCATTAGAGAGTTGAATTCATGGTGAAACCACCTCTGGAGACACTAGTAAGAGACACGCAGTTCCCACTGAATTGAAACCCATTCTGAATAAAGACCTTTCCTTAAATGGCACTTAGATAATTATCATGGAGCAAGACTTACTGAGATGTGAAAACTAGCTTCTAATGTTTTCAGCAGCTCATTCAGCAGTTCATTCATTTATTTCCAGTGGACGTCATGCTGAGTTCTAAAAGCTCTAAAAATCCATCGACAGCCTTCCTACTGGTGAAGAAATGTGTAAGTGTGTGTTTGTGAGTACGACAGACAGATAGGTAAATAGACACAGACGGATAAATAGAGCAGTTTTACATCTCTGCCTAACTGGTAATCAGACTTCAAAAACACAGCAAGAAGGTTATGTTCTACTAAGTGGTGAATGATCGCGAGTGTGTGTAAATGTGTAAAAGGATGGGTGATAGTTTGGTTGCCTGCTAGGCACACACACCTTTCTCACTTTTGTCTCATTTTCAGCGTTATCTCTCTACTTCTTCATCACCCCCCTCATTCTCACTGCTTCAATCCCTCGCTCTGAGGAGTGGGTGTGTGCTCTCTGCTGTCCTTCTCCAATCTCCCTCCTCAGTGTGTGTCCACCGCTACCATGGACACAGCACACACACAAACACACACACACACACACACACACACACACACTACTCTTCTGTCCGTTTCCCATGCCTCTTTTCTCTTTCAACTTTTTCCCTTGCTCCTTTCCTCCTCATTACATTATTACATTACATTGCATTTAGCTGACGCTTTTGTCCAAAGCGACTTACAATAAGTACATACGACCAGGAAGACACAGCCCAGAAGAAAAACAGAATCATATAAGTACAGCAGGTATCATAGAGCCACACATTTCAAGTGCTACTCAGCTGGCTATAGATAGGCCAGTCCTATGTTAGTATATAAGTGCTTTGTCAGCTGGCTATAGATAAGCCAGTCCTATGTTAGTATATAAGTGCTTTGTTAATAATTCTATCGCTCGAAGTGGAGTCGAAAGAGATGAGTTTTCAGTCTGCGCCGGAAGATGTGCAGGCTATCTGCCGTCCTGATGTAAATGGGGAGCTCATTCCACCATCTTGGAGCCAGGATAGCAAACCCACGTGTTTTTGCTGATGGGAACTTGGGTCCACCTCGCAGCGAGGGTGCAGCGAGTCGTTTGGCTGATGCCGAGCGGAGTGCACGCGCTGGGGTGTACAGTTTAACCATGTCCCGGATGTAGGAAGGGCCAGATCCATTCGCAGCATGGTATGCAAGTACTAGTGTATCCAATCCTCCTCCCCCCCGCCTCCTTATTTGCTCCCACTTCTCCTCATGAAGCCTCCCCCGCAGCAGACTTTGACAAAAAGGTCTTGAAAATGTGCCGACCATTTTTTTGCCAAGAGGGGATAAGGGCTTAATATTTTGGGGACACAAAACCCCTTTGATCTCCCTTAGGACGACCATTGGATTTGCTATGATTCTGAAATCTTTGTCTAAAAAAGCTTGTCAGCAGACCATCCCTTTCAAAAGGATCAACAATCAGCAGATCCATCATAGGGCCCCACACGTCCTTTTCCGTGACATCACCCAGTTCTTACTGGGGGACTCCAAAGGCCTCCCAGAGCGGCGTGGAGATATAATCCATCCATGAATTTGGCGATAATAATTTAATATTCTGAAAGCCATAGTACTTATCATCTGAATATGGTGATAAAGGTTTCATTTTCTCAAAGCCAAGACTTTGTTTGTATAAAATAAACCAAAACCCCAAAGCAAACAAATCACGAGTTTTAACACAAATCCATGATTATCTCGGTCAGGATTCGGGAAAAGGTAGGACCCAAATGCAGTATAAAAAGGTCAAGGAACAAAAGGCAAGCTTTATTTAAAAAAGCTGATGACAGAAAAAAACATGAGATAAAATAAACACGTAGCACGAGGTAGCATCCAAACAAAAACTGACCGTGACCAACATGGAGGGAGACAGGAAAGACAATTAACCGACATGGAGCACAGGGGAAGACAAGACTAAATACAAAGAAGGGTAATCACAGGACAAGACACAGCTGGGCAGGGGAACACAATCAGACAATCAGACACAGGAGGGAAAACACAGAATGGAAGACAAGACACAGGGAGAACAGAATTGCAAAATAAAATCCATGACAAGACAGACAAAACTAAAATCGTGACATAAAACTAAGATCGTGACCATCTCGGAATGCGCTGTTGCGTCATCGGATTCATTTAGATAGAATGGGACACATTTTTCCTCTTTAAGTGGCCCTCCAATAGGCATAAACTACATAGAAGTGTGAAATATGACATACACAATTGGTTTAAAAATATTTGAATAAAGACCACACTGTACCAGAAGCGATGCGGCGCAGCAGAGCAACCTTGTAACGGTTTTTACATTTGATTTATTTTGTATTACAATAAAATCAATTAATATCCATGATCCTATAATCCTTGAACCGTTGGGCATTACAATTAAAACAGGAAAAGCTCATTTCAAGTAGTTGCGCCACCACAAAAACTGGGCTCCATAAAGTCAAGTTGTTATTAAATGTATAATCCACCTAAGATACAAGAAGTGTTAATAAGGTATATTAAACAATGGTCCAGGGTGTTTCTACTTCAAAATTAAGTTTATATTCTAATCTATGAGTTGCAGAATCTCCACAAGAAGATAATTTCAATCCATCTTGAAAAAATATACTTTTAACACAATTTGGTCTCTTTAAAGTATAGAGCTGTTGCACTATATTGTATGAAAGTGTTCAATACTGACAGCTCAGGAACCAAACAATTGAAGTTGACAGAAAATAGAGACATGGGCGACCCAAAACCTAAACTATCTTCAATGAAATGTAAAAAGCAGATGGCAGTTGACCGGTGAGATACTGCCCATGAACAACGTCTTACATGTTCTTGCTTATGAAAGGAAGTGTTTTTAGCATTGGGTTGACCTACAGCAGGTATCAATTTGCTTTCAACCACAAGCTTTAAATATTTGTTGTTGAGAGAACTATGGCATAAAAAAAACAATTACAATTTATAATATTACCAGAAAGTTTTATATGTGTTCGTTCTGTTCCCTGTGAGGAATCAGCTAATAATCCTTTTGTAAGAGACGAAGTTCGTGATAAGGCTAATGGAGGAATGATAGACATTAGCATTTCAGTAATGTCCAGAAATTACAATAAAGACAGGACAGCCATGCCCTTAGAAAATGTAGAAGGTTAGTTGAGGTCGGAGTGGAGAAACCCACAAGTCACCTCCCGTCACATGGGCATTTTCCACCATCATATCCTGGAGTTGTATGTGTTCAGGAACATCTCATTGGCTTTTTACATAAAAAAATAAAATAATCACTGCATGTGTTGTGGGCAGAATGTAAGAGATAATCAGCCATATTTGTGATGGGTAAACAATGTCACCTAGCAGATGTCTGTCACCCCACAAAGACTGCAGCTATCACATAGCAACAGTTGTCTACAAAGAGGAAAACAAATTGCAATTTGAGCAATATGTGAAAGACTTCAATTTGCTGCATGTGTTGTAATGCAGTTCACGTCAGAGGCTTCCTGCCATTTTTATTAGAGTGCACCTTCTTTCTATTTGTGTGATTCAAACACTCTAAACGTGAATGTAATGATCATTTATTCCTTTTACAATATTCCTTCAAGGAATGTATCATTTAGTAAAAGCTGGAACAGTATGTGGTCATGTGAACTTCACTTTGCAGCATTGAAAGGGTATGACAACAATATTACATAAAATATACAGAGATACAACTATTCAAAGCTGCAGGCACAAACCTGATGAAGCCAATATTTGTATTCAAATGAAGAGGTTGTTTAAAAGGACTGTTAAAAAGTTTGCATTTTAAGATGATTGTCACGATCCTAATTAGGGATGCACGATATTGTTTTTTTTAAACCGATACCGATAACTTCCTGCTTCTCAAGACCGATACCGATAACAATATAATATATATATATATATATATTAAATGTACCTGTAGTTTTTGCACACCTGGTGGTAAAAAAAGGACTAGTAGTGAGCAAATGACATGAGCATTACTACTATGAACAAAACAAAGCCAAGAACAGTTTTGACTCTTCAAAGTGACCATATTTATTTTCCCAAATAAAGTTCTTGCCTTTTTCAAAAGCCTCGTGGATAGGTAAAAGCCCCGGTGCCTTTGCAGCTGGCTTTGGATTCGCCGCTAGTTTAGCAGCGCAGGCGTCTTCGTGCGCTTTTAACACACCATCGTAGCGATGGCGATGTTTCAGGTGAGTAATCAGGTTGGAAGTATTATAGCTCGTTGCCTTTTTCCCTCCTCGTGGAACTTCTGCATTGCATTTGTTAATACAAATAGCAAGCGAACTATCTAACTCTGAAACTTGAAATAGTCCCATACTACCGACTACATGTTTGTTTACTGTCCTGGCTTCACGGCCGCACACCATTTACGTCACAGCCAGGCATGAGTTAGGGAGCGCTGGATTTGTGAAAAACTCCCCTCTTCCTAAACCACTAATACCACAGTACTGGCAAAACGGAAGGAGCGGAGTGAAAAACAAGCGCCCCTCATCCCAATCCACCCACACCGCAGTATTTTTTTCTTTTTTTTTACCCAAAATATATATTGTATATTATCGGGGCTATTAATACTTTTATCGGGTTTATCGGGATGACGTCATAATTCCTAATATCGGACCGATAATTATCGGGCCGATAATTATCGTGCACCACAAGAGGTGTAACGGTTCACAGAAGTCACGGTTCGGTTCGTACCTCGGTTTGGGGGTCACGGTTCGGCACGGTTCGGCACGGTTCGGTACGGTTCGGTACAACAAGAAAATGCAAAAAAAAGTCCCAAATGCATAATTCCAGATTTGTTGTTATTTATTTTTGAAGAGTAGCGCAAGTTTCAGTTTAAAAATAAGGAACTCTGACATTTTGAATAATTAACTTTATTAAACAGTTAAAAACAAACCACAAACAGCACCACACACACTCAGATGGCCATATTATCTATAATGGCTGATGTCAAACAAAAAGGTTTCATCAAGCTGTAAAACTAAAAAGAATGTCTTGAAAATATTATAAAATAAATAATAAGAAATTGTTTCAAGAGCGCAAAGTCGTTGAAAAACATATGCCAAAAGCTTCCGTTATTTATTTTGGTCTCACGGCTTACATGTCTATTGGCTTCTTAAAAACAGTGGGGATCAGCTGTTGAACTGCTGCTGTCTTTTGGGCTCCGGTGATTGGCAAATCTGGGTGATGCCTTCTGATATGATTTAGCATGTTTGGCGTGTGCTCCCATTAGCATACCGCACCGCTATCGAACAACGTCGACACACCGTCCTCGTCCGATCCACCACTCGCACATTTCATCGTTACTGTAGTCCACAGGGAACCCGAAATGTTCCCACACAGCTGATTTAAAAGAAGCAGGTGGGTTCTAGCTCCTGTGTGTTTTCTGAAATCGCCATACTAACTTTTCTTGTTCTTGTATTTTGTTCGTTTTGTTGTTGTGTTTCTTCTAGTTCTTCATTTGTTGTTTAAGGGCGGCTGGCAAACAGCTTTTAGGCGCAATACCGCCCCCTGGATTATAAATAGTGTAATGGATACTGCCCTGAATGACACTTTTTTCCCACTCGTAAAAAAAAAAGGCGTATTCGTCGTGTGACTGCATGTGCCGAACCGTAACGTCCGAACCGTGACGGTACGGATACCGTTACACCCCTATGCACCACTAATCCTAATGTTATGTCACATGTTTTAGTGTTGTCTGTCTTGTTATGTGTGTTGTTTTGTAATTCTGTTCTCCCTGTCTCTTGTCTTTCTTCCTGTGTTTTTTCTCCTGTGTCTGATTGTCTAATTGTGTTCACCTGTTGCCCCTGCCCCCTCCATGTCCTGTCCCGTTGGGGGTCCCGCCGACTACTGTCCTCCCGGGGGTCCTGCCAACCCCATGTCCTGTTTGATTGGGGGTCCCACCAACTACTGTTCTGCCGGGGGTCCTGCCAACCCTATGTTTTGTGCCGTTGGAGGACCAGTCGACACCTGTCTTGCCGGGGGTCCTGCCAACTCTATGTCCAGTGGCGTTGGGGGTTCCGCTGAGGGTCCTGCCAACTCCACGTCCTGTGTCATTGGGGGTTCCGCTGAGGGTCCTGCCAACTCCATGTCCTGTTTTGTTGGGGGTTCCACCGGATTTCCTGCCAACACCTGATCCTGTCCTGTTGGGGGTCCCGCCGACACGTGCTCCGCCGGGTTTCCTGTCAACACCATATCCTGTCCTGTTGGGGGTTCCACCGACACCTGCTCTGCCGGATTTCCTGCCAACACCAGATCCTGTCCTGTTGGGGGTCCCGCGGACACATGCTACGCCGAGGGTCCTGTCGACACCAACACTTGCTCCGTCTGGGGTCCCACTCACACCAGCCCATGTTCCGTCCAGAGTCCCGTCTACGCCTGTCCCACCAGGGGTCCCACCAGCTCCTGCTCTCGATCCCAGTGCTCCGGCGATCCAGCTGACACTGGAGGGGTCCCATTGTGGTGTACGTCGTCCTCCGGAGCTGTCCCGTCGCCGCCTTCTTGCCCGACCTTGTGCCCGGCCTCCTGAGTTTCCCAGCCGTGGTCTTCGCCCTCGAACCCGGCCCCCTAACTTTTCCAGCCACTGCCTTCGCCCTCATGCCCGGCCTCCTGAGTTTCCCAGCCGTGGTCTTCGCCTTCGAGCCCGGCCCCCTGACTTTTCCAGTCGCTGCCTTCGCCCTCATGCCCAGCCCCCTGAGTTCGCCCGCTGTGGCCTTCGCCCCTTATTGAACTTTGCCTTGCCCCTGGGCCGCCCTCCCGAGAACCCCACCATTAACTCTGCCTTGCCCCCGGCTCGTCCGCCCCTGAGACCACCTTCTGTTCCTCTGCCTTGCTTCTGGGCTGTCGACCCAGACCCGTCCTCCGGACCCCCTCCACCCACCCTTTTTGAAGTGTTGGACTTTGTTTGTGTGTTATGGACGTCTAGGATCCGTCCCTTGAGGGGGGGGGGGGTTTCTGTCACGATCCTAATGTTATGTCAAGTTTTTTAGTGTTGTTTGTCTTGTTATGGGTGTTGTTTTGTAATTCTGTTCTCCCTGGCCCTTCTCATTTCATCAAATCTCCCTCCTCGACTCCTCGACTCCTCATTCCTCCGGTAGTGACCCGGAAATGAATTTCAGCGCACCATGTTGAAGGACATCTAATTTCTCTAAATGCACTTCGAGGACCGAGGATCGAGCGTCGAGGAGGCTCTCTGGAGGAGCTATAACCGAGGATACACTGATGGGTCCTCCACGGCTCCTTCGTGGATGCATTTCCGGGAACAGAGTTGTTTCAAATACATACACAAATAAAGGGCAACATAGAAACCACTTTTGAAACATTGTGTGCGTGGCAGCACACACACTGGTATATCACGAGCAAGGCACACTGGTTAAGGATGGCAGCTTCCTCATCGTTGCACTCGGAGAGAAATAGTAAAGACGGAGACGATGAACTGCTGTTAGTTCTATTATGGCATTTTGCATGTCGTGAGAGGTGTATGTTGCTGTGTGGGCAATGCTTTCCATTATTTTGGCCAACTCTGCATCCTTGTGCAGCGTATACTCAAACAGCGATAGGAAGAGCTCACAGCCTGACTCGGACATGCTGTGGAGTGAATCGTGGTCACCTCTGAGAGGGAGTTGGTTGACAGCTAAAAAAGCTATAATATCAACGACAGCTGACGCGAAATAAGGTTCCGTGTCAGCTGATCTGCACCAAAGTACTCATTTCCTTATTTGTTTCCTCATGTATCTGTCTCTCTCTCAACAAACTCTCACATGAAATGTGTTCTTTTGATGCGGTATGCAGCAGTCCTTTATCAGTCTGTAATGCGTGTTTCCAGTCGCAAAAACCTTTGCCAGTAAAAGCTGCATCAGATGAAGACGTATTTACTTTAAACTGTCTACAGGGGAAACAAAAGGCTGCGTCTGTTTTTAACGAATATTCAAAGCCATGGTCTGTTGTCATGCAGCGGCAAAAGTGCACTTCTTTCCTGAAAACAATCTCCCTGGATAACGATCCAGTTTCACCTGTTGGGTTTATTAACCCCAAGATCATCTGGGGCTGTTGATCTTTGAGCGGTTGCTGGCCCAAAAGTACCTGTTGATGTGCTGCAAGGTAGCATCTAGTGGAGGCACCGACACGGAGGAGTAGGAGTAGGAGTAGGAGTAGGAGGAGGAGGAGGAGGAGGAGGAGGAGGAGGAGGAGGAGGAAGATGCTGACGGGTGTGGTACAGGGTGTGGCAACGCAGGTGGTGATGGTAGGGGCACAAGGAGCTGTGCCTCGGAGGACAGCGTTGGTGGCGGCCGCCTTGATGAGTCAAGG